>VYZW01021133.1:2934-15987 GCA_013401315.1 Balaeniceps rex
CCCTTGCTTACTGTAAAAGTTGGGGATTTCCCGTGCCACGGTGTCACTCTCCTGGACACAGGCAGTACCTGCTATGTATTGGCGTTCGGTTCTTGGAGCCACCCAGTCAGTCATCGTATAGTATCATTGACAGCAACTGTAGCAACACTTTAGGAACCACCACTATACTTTAAAACAGAGGAAGCAGGATATCCAAAGTTAGCAAAAATGCTACTGGGGTGTTGTGAACATTGCTTTCTAGTGATAAAGCTTTCTGCTAAATTTAGAAATATACTATTTAGAGGAGTATTGAAAAGAATACAGTTTTACAGAATGAATACATATTATTCATGAAATGTTACCAACTGGTGTCATGATCAGAACAAAAAGATAAATTGGTGCTTTACCACTGTTAACTTGGAAGGATGAAATATAAAACAACTTACTATGATAAATGATGCAGTTAAAGATACTGAAACATCAATCAGGTTTTAAACATGCTATAACTTTTACTGTTAATGTTAAGTCTAACAGTCTTTACAACCAGCTGATATAAAAATGTCCAGAAACAGCATAAAATACATACAACAAAAGACTTTAGGAATGAATATTGAATGAAAAACTGCTGAGCTCCAGAATATCTATATTCCAGACTTTTCACAGATGTACCTATAAACAATTTTTTCCTCTTTGCAATAAGTAGTATATGTCAGCAGACATTTTCTGCACCATATGAGTAATATCTGGTTCTTCCTAGCTTTCTTCCCGTTTTCTCATTTCTATAGAGGCATTGGATACATAGCACAGTATGAGCCAAGAGCTTCTGGAATAACATTTTATTTTACTGTATTTCATGACAATGTACAACACTTGTTTTTATTCTCTCTCTCTCTCTCTCTCTCTATCTGTCCATTCAAAATTAATGAAAAGGACTATTCATCTATTGTTTTAACTGCTCTGAAGGATGGACTTAAACCATCTTTGAATTTTTATATCCTTTCCAGCATAGTAGGACTACTTGACAAATTAAGAATGTTTTGGTTTTTTTTAACTATTCTTTCTTCTGCTGCTGAAAGAATGCATGTTATTTAATTAGTCCTGTGGGGGGTAATACAAATCATTAAAGGTGCTATGCCTCTGTAGATTAAATGTATTATTGAAATATCTCACAGCATGTAAAGATTTTGGAAGTGCCTAGTTGGCCTTGAAATGTCTCATTTAGTTGCTTCAATAACACATTTCTCGTAGGAATTCTTTGTCAGCATATTCATAATCTGTTAACTTTTTTCCAAGTCTCACCATCAGAAGCAGAGGTGCCCGAGTAACACCATCAGTAGCTGTAGCAGTACAAAGTGCCACTGCTGCCGCCAGTGGTAGTACCTGTCTGTGTTAGGCCCCCTACGCTTCGAAGGACTTTGCGTACCACCAGCACTACAAATGCTACTATTTGAGAGCCCTTTGCGTACGCTATTTGGGAGCAATGCATGTTTCCTTTCCTCTCTCAAGAACTAGACTAACTTAATGACTGTTTTAACGCCTGGATAGATTTACTGTTGTGCAAGCTGAACATGTGACCCTGGTTTTATCACAGAGAACTTTAATGTGTTCCACACTAGTGCCTGCTTTGTTATTTAGAAAAAATGAAAGTTTGGGGCTGTCCTGTAAAATTCAGAATTTTATCATAAAAATTGTAGGTTGAGAGGCATTTGAGTAAGTGTTACGTATTTAGTTTGAGTGACCATTATGTCAGAGGCAGTAAATGGAGCTTGTGAACTCTGCAAATTTGGGTTTGTGGGAATGAATCTTAACAGTGCAGGGATGGAAGTTACATCTTAAGTAAATTTAAAGTTAGCCAAAACCCTATCCTATCACAAAAACCTGAGCAGTTTTGTTTACTTCTGTGGAGAAAGAGAAGTTAGGAGAGACTAATTTAATTCCTAATTAAGTTTTTTGAAAACTTTCTTAATAAAAAAGTATTCTGAAGTTATCTAAAAAAATACTTAGCCAGTGTTTTAAGTGAAGTGTTTGGAGTAAATGCGTTATATAACTCTAGTGTTGAGGCTTCTTAGCATGAAGATGAGAGCCTTAAAGTGGTGAAATTGTAACAATTCTTACTTGTTTCAATAATTTAGTAATTTTGCATGCCAGTGACTGTGCTTTTTTGAGGAGGTTGCAAGATAGTATGTTACCAACACAAGTGGTTGTAGATACATTCCTCTGTACATTCCCTCAACTCATACAGTCTGCTGTCATCTAGTTTACAATATCCTGGTTCAATAATCACTTCATAGCTTCCTATTCTGCTTTTTTCCATTCAAAAGCTGCCTGTTACTACCTCAGCAATACTGCTAGAATATACCATAGTATTTTGGACAGGTTAACACAAGGATTTTGCATGACTTGTCTCTTGCAACTTTAGCTGCAGAATACTGTGATTAAATATGTAGGGAGGTAGGGGTTTTGTGTTGGTCCGTCCATCCCCCCTGCCCTGTTTTGTTTTCTGGGGGCTTTTTTTGTCCTATCACTGGAGTTTATTTCAAGGTCAGGTCTAGAGTCTTGATAGAGATCTCGGTTGATACCTGAGGTCAAGTTAGTGGCAATTGTAATTTATTTCAATTAATTTACATTTGTAGGCCTGTATAATAATATCTTCTGTGTTTGTAAGTATCTGTTGAAGGCATTCCATATCTCATAAATGAAAAAATGTAAGAAGAATGTTAACTGTAATTTTTCCCTATTAGATTCCAGAAAATAATAAAACATTCTTTGGTTTTACTGGAAGGAAAAGAAGAAATCATTTGCTTATCTAAGAATATATGACATTAGGTTGTAAGTCTGCAAGATGTATGCTAAGCTTCCACTAAAATCCATTTTTTGGCCCTTTGCAAGTTTCACACTTTGTTTTAGAAGAGTAGGGTATCATACACCAGTGGGAGATGGTCAAGATGAAATGGGGATTTCTATACTGTGCATCTTGTGCATCTATAAACATTATCTATGCATATGTTTATGTATACATATAACGTCCATTTTGCAAGCATTGTGGTTTTCTTAGTTTTTTAAATTGAATTTAAGAATCAAATTCCATGCTTATTAAAATCCAGTACCAGAGTTAACCAAGTCAAATACAAAGGTAGGAATGATGTCATACAATACAATCTATGGATTATCCTCAACTCTCTCAGAAGATTATGTACTATATTTCCTAGTAGACAGTCTGTCTAAGGCTATACATGAAGTGAATTTTATACATGTTACTGCAAATTTGTTGCACATTTTAATGATACTTTTCAACAATATGTAGCATTGGGCTATTTTATGCATCACGTTTGAATATAGGCACTGTCAGAAAAACTTCTAACACTTCTATTAAGTAAAAAAATCTGTCACAGCAGCAAAGAGTTAAAATACTCTGTACTACTTTCAGAATGGCATGGAATATTTATCCCTTATTATAACTTCCTTCAGAAGAAAATAGACTTGCAGACTAAAAGAAACAGACCATCTAATTAACTTGTTTCATCTGGATATTGACAATTATATCAATGCTATCTAATTTGTGTTAATTAGGAAAAAATCTTGATCCTTATTCTCTTGTGCCATTTCATGTCCTAGGTTCCTAAACCAGTAGACTACTCTTCACAACCGTGGTGAGTCCCTGTCTAGTCTTACAAGAATCTCTTTAAAAGAAGCAGTCATAGAAAGACAACTGTGTTTATTACAATTTAATTTATATTGGTTTAACCTTTCTAGGCTTCTGAAGAAGGCATTGTGTAATGGTTTGGGAAAGCAACACCATGCACTGCCTAAAAGCATTTCTGGTATAATAAAGTGCTTAATGATTCTGACATTTTGTTTACAAGCCTGTAGCTGTGCAGCCTTAGTCCCAGAGGTCTGAAGTAGAATAATAAGAGATGAGAACAATATGAAGCATGCAAGTAGATCTTACATGTTAAGTGAATAAAGAGAAGGAATAATGTTAAATACATCTTGTCTCATGAATAATTCTACATTTCCTTTTTTAAAAAAAAAAAATTTTAGAGATATAAAAGGACAATGCATCAAAACTACAACCACTGTTGGTCTGGGCCTTAGGTAGCGTGTGAACTCTTGACCAGAATTCAGCTCACTTCTAGAAAAGATATGGTGATTCTGAGAGAACAGAATAAGGCATCACTTGTGTTCTTTCACTGGTTTTATGCTTTGTCATTTAGACGTGAGTTCTGATTTCCTCTAGTTTGCCAAAAGTGAAATCAGAATCAAATCTAAACAAATACTGATTTTTCATAACAAGCCAAATAGAATGTTTAGTATGTAAAATCAGTATTTTAAGTGAAATTCTGACATTTGCTCTATTTATAATTTTATTAGAAGAAAACATATCATTGGGGTCAGTCTTTATATTCTAAGGATTTGTAATACTTAACTGAAAAATTACTTTAGGCTGAAGCTTGCTGTAAGAAGTCATGTATTTTGTGATAAACTTCAAAATGCATGTTCCCTGGTGTGTTTCATAAAATAAGTATTTTTTTATTTAAAGCTCCCTTCTAATTGGTAGTGATGTATTAGTATGAAATTTTACATAGTAGTCGTCTATTATGTTGACTGGCTTTACACTACTTTCTAAAATGGTAAAATAAACATCATTTCCCTGGAAGCTAGGTCACTTTCCTCAATTAACAGTTTAACCTCTAGTTTTGCAAATAAATGTCAGCTCACAGCCTCTCATGAAGTCTCACCCAAACCACCAAGGCAGAGCAAGGGCACAAATCTGCTTATGCAGTCAGGCTGCAGAATCGGTGACTTATTTATCTTAGCTTTCAACTCTTAGCATCAGCTCTTCCAAATTTGGATATATTAGGCTGTAATTTTTTTTTTTTTGCTTGTGGATGTTTAGTCTACCCTTTACACTTTAGCCTTTAGAGGTTATGAATAATTATGAAACCAAATGAAACCAAATAAAATAGTGTGTTTGTATAAATACCAAATTTTTGTATAGGTCTTTTTTTGACCTAATATACTACTAGTGGCTGATTCTCCATGCTGTTAAGATAAATCCAACTAGAACTCAGGGAGGTTCGAAGGTTCTGGACCACTGTTTTATTGTTTCACTTGCAACACATGATTCAGAAAAACATTTGGTTTTATGAGCTATTCAAGCCAGTAGTCATTCAGCTGATGCTCAGGCTCAAGTACTTTCCTTAACAGGCATTATATTCAACATGTGCACAAATACTTTTCTAATAAAGAATTTCTGCCCCCTCCCCCAGTGCGCAGTTTTTTTCACTCTTTATTCAAAGATCTGGAAGTGGTATTCAGTTGCAACTGGTGTATTTTTAGGTCCCCATCATATGCAGAATATTGGGACTCTGCATTGCATATTTGATAGACCTTTTTTGTAGTTTTGAAAAAATCATAGGCAATATTTATTGTTCTCTGTTACAGGTTTGCAGGAGCAATGGAAAGATTGCAAGCAGAGAGTGAACTTATTAACAGAGTAAATAGCACTTACCTGGTGCGGCACAGGACCAAAGAGTCAGGAGAATATGCAATTAGTATTAAGTAAGTGGAATAAGATCTTGTACAGAAAGTTTTCCTGTTCTCTTTTGTGTTTAGATAATATTTGAAACAATTAAGGAAAATAAAAACCTGTTTCAATTTACATAATCATACACAGCCTTTAAGAGAGTCAGTATAGGAAAACTGAAGTTGCTGACAAAAATACCCAGGACTTACAGTAGGAAGGTAGCAATGGTTTTATAATGCTGGTGTAGCAAATGGGTCTGCAAAAATGATGGTCTAGTATATTGCGTAAGAGTAAGCAAGTGTTTGGAGTGTAATGTGATCTGCTTCTCTGAAATGAATAGGAGTGTTTCACTGACTTGTCGAAGCCCTTCATCTGAGACATTTCAGTAAAATGTGGATTCATATATTCTGTGGATGCAAATTATTGTGAAAGTCTTGTTTGCTTTCATGTTGTTTGTCAACATGGATATAACATGTCAACATGTCATCCAAAGGGACTTGGACAGGCTGGAGAGGTGGGCCTGTGCAAACCTCATGAGGTTCAACAAGGCCAAGGGCAAGGTCCTGCACCTGGGTTAGGGCAACCCCCGATATCCATACAGGCTGAGGGATGAGGGGATTGAGAGCAGCCCTGCAGAGAAGGACTTGGGGGTACTGATGGACGAAAAGCTGGACGTGAGCCAGCAGTGTGCGCTTGCAGCCCAGAAGGCCAACCCTATCCTGGGCTGCATCCCCAGCAGTGTGGCCAGCAGGTCGAGGGAGGGGATTCTGCCCCTCTGCTCCGCTCTGGTGAGACCTCACCTGGAGCCCTGCGTCCAGCTCTGGAGCCCTCAGCACAAGAAGGACATGGAGCTGTTGGAGCGGGTCCAGAGGAGGCCGCAAAAATGCTCCGAGGGCTGGAGCCCCTCTGCTACGAGGCCAGGCTGAGAGCGTTGGGGCTGTTCAGCCTGGAGAAGAGAAGGCTGCGGGGAGACCTTAGTGCGGCCTTGCAGTGCTTAAAGGGGGCCTCTAGGAAAGATGGGGACAGGCTTTTTAGCAAGGCCTGTGGTGACAGGACAAGGGGTGGTGGTTTTGAACTAAAGGAGGGTAGATTTAGGCTAGATATAAGGAAAAAATTTTTTACAGTGAGGGTGGTGAAGCGCTGGAACAGGTTGCCCAGAGAGGTGGTGGAGGCCCCATCCCTGGAAACATTCCAGGTCAGGTTGGACGGGGCTGTGAGCAACCTGATCTAGTTGTTGATGTCCCTGCTCACTGCAGGGGGGTTGGACTAGATGACCTCTAAAGGTCCCTTCCAACCCAAAGCATTCTATGATTCTATAAAATAAGAAATATATGGGAATTCCCAATTAGAATGAGCAGCTAGTTGTGATTTTTTTTCTGAATACAGATTACCTCTTCAGCTGTACTTTAATAAATATATTTGGTTAATTAGATGTCAGCTTTGTTTTGGCACAGATATACATTTTGTCTTAAAAATTTATTCGTGTGGTGTTATTGGGGAATGCCCTCAGGTAATTATTGATTGTGTCTGATTAAAAACACATTTATATTCATAAGTTATTCATTGCCCACAGGTACAATAACGAAGTGAAACACATCAAGATTTTAACAAGAGATGGCTTTTTCCACATTGCAGAAAATAGAAAATTTAAAAATTTAATGGTAAGCATTGATTAGGTTTTTAACAATGTGCAATTTTTCTATGTAGCTGTTGCTGTTAGTGAGAGCTACTTTGGTTTGTGAAATTACAGAAGGCTGTGAGAGTGAGAGATTTGAATTGTGTCCATACCTGCTAATAGGATATTTTTTTATATTTATTGTTTATTCTCTAAGTGATGGTAGTATGTGCTTAAAACTACATATTTATATTTAGGACTGGACTGTGTCCCTTGCAGTGATGTGGAAGAGAGGAGGAATTTGATTCCCATGCATCAGCCCACTGTGGAGTTAGGCTGAATCTTGAAAGGAGAATTTGATGTCTTTGGAAATCTTTATGTAGTAATGATCCCTAAAAGTAGCTAGGTGATGGTTCCTTCCCTGCCCAGCACATGTACATGTGCACTGCTGAACATAATGGTGCCTATTGATGTGTAAGTTCAGAGGGAGAAGGATATATAGTGCAGCTGTGTCAGCCCAGAAAAACTCGGGAGAGGCTGGTCTTTCTGGTCCTGGTGCGCCAGGCAAAGAAGTGCAGCTGGAGAGTGGGGCTGTCTAAACTTCTAATAGCTCAGAAGTCCTTGTTAGAATGATAGTCATCTGGACTCAATATCGACTAGTCTAAATTAAAGCAACTGTGTGGCTACTTCAAACTTATACTCTGTGGCAGCAAACCACTCACTGGCAAACTACAGTAATAACACACAAAACATAGGCTCTTTCATTAATTTTTGCTCCAACGGTAGGCATGGTTCATCCCCAGAAATAAGAATTTGGTATTATAACTGCCCAAATCAGTGAGTTTTCAGTGTTATGTCAGAATCACTTGTACTGGGAATAAATTCCTTTTTTTGAACTTTAATTTGAAAGAGTTTCTCGACAGCTCATTTTGCTCAGACAAGACTCATAAATACAAGGTGTCTGAATAAATTACCTTAGTGCATTTGTAAAATTCTACTGCTTAAGCATTTTCTGATGCATTGTTAAAAAAAGCTCATTCAATATATTATATTTAGTGCAATCAATTGGATTAAAACTTATGCTGCAGCCTTCCTGGATGCATATCCAAGTATTCTAAAATGATAAATAAAAATGAAGAACAATGCAAAACAAGAGCAGGGAGAGAAGCTTTAAAACCAGGAAGCCTTAGAAATTATTTTTATTTAACCACTGATACTCTGTAAAGCAAGAGCATCCTACAAGTGGTAAAAAAATCAAGCAGAAATCTACGCTTTGCCTGACCCTAATTGAAATAAATGCTCATTAGAATGGGAAGAACATGCATTTCCTGATGAAGAATGCACCAAGCTGTTTCTGCACCCTAATGTCTTCATTTGACACTTAAAAACCAGTGGGGTGTTTAGTGTTAGGGCTGGGGACCCTGAGATCTTACCATTGGTAGCAACAGAAATCATGGCGTTCCTCAAATGCATGAAGTAGGTGGCTACTTAGTCTGCAAACACTACAAATGATTCACTGGAAACTGATGAGAACACACGAGTGCTGTCAGGATCTTGACAAAGGATGTGAGCTGGAGTCGCATGCTGCCAGGTATCTTCTTATGGCAATGATGCAGTTTAGCGCGCTGATGCAGGTTTCAAAATAGAGCTGAATGATCAGAGATATAAGTACATGTCATGGTTTAACCGGGCCAACTCCCCCCAGCTTACATACTGAACATGACGTCATATGTCACGGAATGTCCCTTTGGCCAGGTTGGGTCAGCTGTCCTGGCTGTGCCCCCTCCCAGCTCCTTGTGCCCCTGGCAGAGCATGGGAAGCTGAAAAGTCCTTGACCAATGTAAGCACTGCTCAGCAACAACTAAAACATCAGTGTGTTATCAGCATTGTTCTCATGCTAAATCCAAAACACAGCTACTAGGAAGAAAATTAACTCCATCCCAGCTGAAACCAGGACAGTACAGGACACAAACTTACATAAAAAAGAAACAAAAAGAATACGCATTATGTCAAAGAATTGAGAGGACAAAAGAAATTTTTAGTGTAAAGGCCTCATTGCTACCAATTTAGCCTTGCTGACATTCAATTAGGAAAAAGTCATTTCATAACTCAGTTTTAGGGTATTATGAAGTCTGCCCTTGAGAGTTAAATAGACAAGTGATAGTGTGTGTACTGTTTGCATATGCTGTGGAACGAATGCTTTGTTCTGGGTAGGTGCAAGAGAAAAAGTAACAGTGCCTGGAAGAAGAGAGGAACAAAAGTAGTCTGAGTAGAACTGGGAGCAGGAGAGAGACAAAGGCAGCAGTCATGGAAACCTAAAGTAGTGATCTGCAGTGACACAGTGTTCTGCACTACTTTGGAGGTAACAAAAGTAGAACAGCTCTTGTACATAGTTTTCCTAGTACATTTGAAAAGCTTTCACAAGAGTAACTAAAATGCGCTGAGTGTGTAAAGCAGGCCAAGGTGGAGTGAAAGGTCGGCTCTGCTGCTGACGTGAATCATGGTAACGTGACAGACTCCTGAGGAGCCCCATCCACGCTGGCAGGGGCTACTTACCTTGCTTATCTGTTTGTAAACTTGCTACTGTGATTTGGGCAATGAATCTTTTAGAGGCCAGTTGTTTGTCGGCTGTTTTCATGGAAGAATGGTATTAAAAACTAAGCTTTCAAAAGCAACTGAATATTTGTGACCCAAAGTAAATTTTTTCTCAGTTTGGAACCATTTTACTTATTATGCCAACAAATAAAATCCAGTTGAAATTCTTACTATCTTTACCAGTCAGCATAATTCTTACAGACTTAATGTGGTGCAGAAAGGTAACAGAAGTGTCACACTAATTATTTTTGCATTTATCCAGAAATCCTGCTTTGAATCCTCCTTACTTACAAATCACCCTCTCTGTTGCCTTGGTAATTTGAATGTCTGGGTACTCGGTGATGATACGTGACAGAAAATCTAGTTGCTGACATTGTAGCTTGTGCTGTGCTGATATCAGACAACAAAGCCCAAACAGTTCTTATTCTCCTGTCCTTTCTGCTTACTTGGAGTGCCTGGCAGGTCTGTGATTGTGAACTGTTAAGAGCAGGTGTAGATTTTACTTAGCTTTGGACTCTGCCTTAGAAGCAGTTTCAGAGACATGTAACAGCTCACAGTGTGAAGTGCTCCAGAGTTCAGTTCAGAAGATAATCTTCAGACTATTACCAAGAACTTAGGTTTATGCACTAGATCTTGGACTAAATAACTGGAGAGTCATTTTGTTTGGCTGGAATTAATATATCACTGATGTAGACTTTTGTAGGCTAATAGTTTTGTTAAATTTTTTTTCACTAGAAGGAAATGATTGAAGACAGTACTACTTCCTTATTTTGACCTAAGCTTGGCTCGGTCAACTTTGATTTTGGAAATCTAAATGTAAGTAGGTAGAATGGAATGACTGAGTTACTGGTAGGAATGAAGGGTTTACAGTAAATACATTGCTTTGTGCTTGCATTTCTGAAGAGTGAAATCCCACAGTTGAGGTATCATTAATCAAATGAAATACATGTGCTTTGAATTGTCTGGTCATTTTTAATCTTGTTCTAGGCTCTGTGTACAAACTGTGTGATACTGATATTATCAGGGCTAATTCAAATGTAAGACAATGGCATGGGTTGAGGATCGCAAAGGAATAACATGAGCTGTCAGTGTTTTGATGGGTGTTGCCTTCTTTAGAATAGAAACTAATGTAACTTGCCTCCTTGATTACATAAACTGTTTGAGCCAGTTTTTTATATTTTCTCATATATATGTGTGTGTGCAGATATATGAAATTTGTGCATACATATAAAATTTGTCTGTGTGTGCATATGTGTGTTTATATATATGCACACATATACACAGAGACAAATTTTTGGATTGGGCCCAAGGAGAATGTGAAATGCTAGATTTTCCCAGTGCACTATCTGGGCGGGGGGGAACCCCAAACAAAAAAAAAAAACCCACAAATTTTAATGGCGGAGCCTTGAAAGTTTTGCATGGTCTGTGTATCTGCTCATTAAGTTGCTGTTGACTTATATGCTTATATGCAAGCCTTATGCTTTATTTTAGATCTGTGTACTTAGAAATGCATTTGTGGATAAATATCACTTATCATTGCAAAAGAAATTTGAGAAAACAAAGACAGTTACCATTACATACTTAACAAGCAGCTGACCTTGCCTTCTGCCTGACTTCAGAAAACCAAATACATGCTCAGGCTTGCTCAAAGGAGCAATAAGTGTGACTGACAGTAAGGTTTTACTTAAAAAAACCCAACAAAAAACCTAGACCCAGTTAAGTGGCAGTGTAAAAGCAGTCAATATTTAGGATACTTGATTTTTTAAAAATAAACATGTACTGCGGGATGTTGTATTATAAAATAATATTGTTGTAATATAAAATAATAACTTGTATGATAAAACTGTTATTGACTGTACACCAGAATGTTGAAAAGGATGTGATTTCAATTTCCAATGACGTAGTGTTTTTCCTTTCTGAAAGGAACTTGTAGAATACTATAAGCACCACTCTCTCAAAGAAGGATTTCGAAGTTTGGATACTACTCTTCAATTTCCATACAAAGAATCTGAAAACTCAGTGGGACAAAGGAGTAACAGAACAGGTGGCAACTGTGAGTATTATAGATTTTTGTATATTATTTTCTGTCATATAAATATTAAAAAGGACAAAGTACTTTGAATGTCTTCATTTTCCATTTTTGACATATAACCAATTAATATGGTAATGCTTTTAGCTAGGATTTTTTGAAGCTAAGCAGATTCAGATCTGCCAGGAGGTTTATAAACATGTCTAGCAAGTTTGTCTTGCTGCCAAACTTAAAATCTCCCTGATACTCAAAAATCTATTACACATGCTGGTGAGAGCTTAAACTGCATCCTGCCTTTTCAGACACTTGCATACATGCAGATACAAGTGTTCATAATACCTATGACAATTTCTAATCCTTAAAAAGGGATTTAAATAAACCAGTCCTGTAGTGTAGCTATATGAAGTAGCATCTCAGTAATACCACATAAATTTCTCAAAAACCCCATTAGATTTACTGTATCATAATTATTTTTGTGCCTGCCTTTTAACCTTAAATGTTTATTACAGGCCTCTAAGCTTCTGAAAGTTAATGAACTACTGTACAATGTAAATAGCAATTAAAAAGTTTTGAAGTTTAGAAATAAACTGAGAAGATTTACAATGCATGTGGTATCCTTTATTTAACCTATTACTACTTAAGTGGAAGTTAGCATGATTTTTAGGACATGTACAAGTTCAATGTTAATGATAAAAACTACCACATGGCTGGCCTCTGGAAAGTATACGATGTTTTTGTCAAAGGGCAAATATTAGATTTGCAGTTCTGCAGACAATGGCTGTATCTTTGTACTGCAACAGATAATAAGAGGAAAATAAAAATTGATGGGGGTTTTAACAATATGAAGACTGCTGTGAAAGACCATAGAGTCCAGTCTAGCCTTTGTGATGATGAAGCTGGCTGTGTGACTTTCATTTGCTGTTTGTGAGCTTTTGTTTACTTGCCTCTGTTCCATAACACTTCTATAACTTTGGAGACTTCCTCTCCTAATGAAAATGAAGATAATTTAGGACAGATGATTGTAAGAAACCAGTGTGTCTCCGAGCATTTCATTTACTCTGTCTCTATCTCCCAATTCCTATTTATTCCTTCCATTTCTGTTGTCGTTCACCGCTTCCCAGGACTTCTGACAGTTGTCTCCTTGCTATGCTGTATCTCAATACATCTCCGTTGTTGGTGAATTTATCTGTCCCATCCTTTCTTCTCCCTTTACCTTGTGATCTCCCTTTGCTTCTCTTCCTCTTGTTGTCTCTCGTGCCTCCTGTGGCCTCCTGTTGCCTTCTCCTCCACCTCCTGCCCGTGCTTCCT
>VYZW01021136.1:3089-19843 GCA_013401315.1 Balaeniceps rex
GAAAGTCTGAAGACCCCACAGGTTCTTTGCTACTATATAACTGACTGTCTTGCACTAGCCTGCCCCGTGCAGCCACCTGCTGCTATTCTGTTTATCTGCCTGTACCTTTCAGGCTGATGGGATGGGCTAAAATCTTGTGCTTTGTGTAATCCCACTACAGGGGGAGGAAAGGGTAGAGCCAAAACTGACAGCTGATTTCTCCACAGAGATGTGGAGAACATAGCTTCCATTCCTGCTCTTACTAGAGGTAGAGGTGCAAGGTAGAGCAAATTGAAGTTGCAAGGTAGAGCCATCTCACAAACATGCACTGTGACTCCCCATGGCTCTCGGTGAGGGACAAGAATCTGGCTATGCACGTATGAGGTCAGGATGGACTGTTTGGGAGTGAGTGGCTGATGCCCATCTTTCTCAAGCACAGGAAAAATAGCTGGTCTGCCACTGTAACATCTATTTTGCACGTATATTGGCCTTGGTATGTATCTTCTTTTTTTTAGATACATGACCACCATTTAAAAAAAATTTTGCAAGGAGTTGCCTCTTATAGAATATCTTACCTCACAATTGAAATGCAATTTCATCTTGATTTCAAGAAAAAATAGGTATTGGGGGTATGTGTAACTCTGTAATGATATGAGATTAATAGATTTCCAACAAAGTTCTTGATCTTCAGAAAATTAAACTCTTCTATGGCCAAAGAAAACAAACTTTTTTTTCCCCTGCATATAAACAGGAAACTTCTAGTGCTATCTCTCAGCAATGAACTTTCTGCAGAGAGTGAAGATTGTTCTGGCCTTACTCTGCTGCAAGATTTAAAATAACTTTTATTCTGGGAAAGTTAAGAGAAAGTGAAGCCAAGAATCATACCTTTCATTTTTAGATTATACAAAGTGATCTATGGTAGGAAATTATGAGTGCTATACTCTACATTTGATTTGTGCGATCTAAGTGGGTTGCAGGATCAAAAGTCAATTTTCAACTCAGCAAATATGGAGTGGCACACAGAGGCAGTTCCTGTTATTACTTCTCAAAGTCAGGGCCATATCTTTTGCTGATATAAATTGACACAGTTCTATTCGCTGTAATGGATCTGCACCAATTTGTACCCATAGAGTACTGTCAAGTGCAGATGACTCATTATTTTTGTAATAGCTTGTCTACTTGAAGTTTCTTTTATTTCCTCTCTGCTGCAACCAGAAATGAGATACTGAAGTCTGCATATGTCAAAAATCTGGCAATAAATCTGAAGCTTCATGAATGTCACACACCTGTGTCTAGTGAAAGAGAATGCAGTAAGCATTGTTTCTCATCCAGCTCACCAAGATCATTTCAAACTTCTTTTGTACTGTCATCAATTAACAGTTCATTGTCACACAACCCCAGCTAAGCCTGAGGGTTAATGATTATTGTTGCAATGCACGGTTGGGGTTATTTTTGACAAATATGAGTCTATATCTCAATATGCGTGTTTCAGAGATTCTGATCATGTCATCTGTTCACACCACAGAGGGAGTGTCTGGGATTCAAGAAAATGCTGTATTATAAGAATTAAATCTTAAACCATACACATTTAAAGATTGTTTAGGTAGCAGTGAAGGGTAAGATACAAAAGTCTTTTTATGGGTAAGAAAAATAGCCTTTTTTATCTACTGCTTATTTCATATAATTAGTTTACCTATTTTTTCAGAAACAAAATATCAAATATTGCAGTTCTGTGTCTTATTCTCTCACCAAAACAAAATCAGTCCAAACATCTGCATCATCAAGAAAAAGAAGTAACAGAAAGATAACAGAAAGATCTACACTTGTATTTTGCTGTTGTAAAGCCTGAAACACATTTGAGAAGCTCCTGCAGAGCTAGTGGCGGGAGTTCCAGTTCACAAGCTCCACTTGAGATGCGTTCCAAGGTCTAATTTCCTTCAAAAGTTTTTGATGGAATTGGCATGTTTCTGAGGAACAGAACTGTGTAATTCATTGTATCAACATTTTCCAGAAGAAAACTTTACACCTGGGAAAGTTTGACTAGCTCAGCTTGGAAGCTTTCATTTGTGCTTTGCCTGTATGAATTGTAAATTCTTTTTTCCCATACCTGTTCATGACCCGACTTATGTCACATATTTTTGGCAAATAATATACATAGCAAATCCAAGTTTATGAGCTTGCTATTGGATATTTAAAACTTGTTTAAATTGGATATTTTGGATAAACAATGACGTGAACACAAGGGTGAAGCTAGAGTCTTAAGGCCTGTTGCTGTCAATGTAAATAACCAGTTGATTTCTGTAGAAATTGCGTCAAAGGCCATAGGATGGGCCACATAGTTGCATGTATAAAGAAGTTAGAAAGCATTTAATGACATTTATTAATTTTTAGGTTCATATGATCCACTCGATGTTAACATGTAATAAATTATGTAATGAGTAATGCTACTTGCACTGTGAAAAAAAAATTGCTAAAATGTAATCTAAATAGAGAAAAAAAAAGTAGAGTTAAAACCAGCATTTCTATCTCAAGTAGTCTTTCAATAAAGTTGATATCTGTAATTCATAGACCTGTAATGACTAAATTAGGGGACAATAATTCTGATAGTGGGACATGTATTGCTATTTTTTTTACTGTTTTCAGTGTGTACCCCTTCCTCTGTGTAGTCTTGTGGGTTGTGGGATTTGCTTCTTTCTTTTTCTTTTTTCCTTCATAAAAAAGCAGGAGATAAAACATTTCAACAACTCAGAAAAGTGAGGTTGTAAAACCAAAACTTTTGAGAGTAAAACTCAAGAACAGGCATTATATCTAAACTTACTGTAACATCACATACATAAGCACAGCATTAGAAGCTGGGGCTGAACAGAGAAAACTTACCTGGGTCTAATGCTCCCAGTGACTGTGTTTACATACTGGCTCACAGGATTATAGATTGTCCTGCCAATAGAGATGTTGGGCCGGGCATGACACAGTACATATTTTATGTTCACAGCAACTTAAAGTTAACAGGTCTTTTAGTGATCAGTATATTAAAATCAACTAATATTTTTTATTATCCTCAGCAGACAGGAAATTATGATAAGTCATTTCATTTTTATTTTAATATACTGTTTTGTTGGAGAAACGGCTCTTATATGGCAAAATTAAGAGGTTTTCTTCATGGGCTGGTTCCTTCTGTGAGTATAAAGAATATGCAGATATTTTTGAAGATGAACAGGAATAGTGTTTGGTATCTGGGGTATTTATCTAGCAATGATCTAGACAAAGAACAACATAATTTTTAGAAAGAGTACAAGAGGGATTCTGAATAGCATTTGGATGCTGCTCTGCCAGTTGCATTATACGTACATAGGTAGTCCTTATTCACCAGTAACCACATCACTGGCTCTGTGGCTCCCCTAAAGCTTATGGTCATTATGAGAACTCCTTCATGAGAGGACTCTGGAGTCTCTCTGGAAAATTCTACATACCAGATAAGTAATTTACATTACAAAGTATGTATTTAAATTCTGTTATATAATTAACAAACCTATGCTGTTTGGCCCTTTCATCACTGGCAAGCCTTTCTGCTTTGTTCTTTTTAGGTTCAGAAATCATCAGGTTAAAATAGGTAAGCATTTTTTTTAATGTTGCTGAAGATATGCTTTGAAAGCTAACATCCTCTCCAGCTAGAGACAGACATGAAATTAGCTATAGGCACAATAGCTCTCAGTTAGAGTGGTACCAAAAGCATTGCATTAATTTAACTACCATCTTTATTATAAATAAAAGAGTAGATTTAATTGTACCACATTGTGGGCTCTTACTCTGGATCCAGAGTGAACCTTACTCTTAAAATAATGTCACAGTTATAGAAAGAAATTAAGTAGTGCTCATTTTATAACCTGAAACTAACTTAACCTATCTTGAAAAACCAACTCATGACTCAGTTTTTTGCATTTCAGGTTTCTTTTTGAATAGTATGATGTTGCTACACAGCTTCAAATATATTATTAATTTCATTTTGCTGTCTTAGCTTTCCATAAATCACCATTCTGTTTCTCTCCCAGCAATTTTTTATACTTTTTCACCATGCCAATTCAGCTATTACACTTGGCAGATGAACCTTTTTCAGCAGGTGTAATATGTGTAAGACAAGTAAGATGCGGCATTATCTTTTTGGATATTTTCTTGTCAGCCTCTTGAAATGCCCAAGTTAATTCATAATTTCTTGCTTTCAGCAACTCATCTGCTTCCCACTTTTGTGACTACAGGATGTCTTCAGCTCTGTTGTAACCCAAATTATTCCCTAAAATTTTTACTTGGTTTCTCCTCTGAACCACTTCTACCTGGCTTTGTAACTTCAAGAGGGCCATCTGACTAGCTTCACATTTCCCATTTCCATTTATGCATTCAGATCTCAGCTATCTCAATTCTGCTACTTCTTGAAGGAAAAGGGCACTCCTTTGGGTCCCTCACAACTGATGATATAATGCCTCCCATTCAGTTTCTTGCATCCTGTGCAGCCAATCATGTCAGTTCTGATTTTGTGTATGAGTTGCTCCAGGGTGATAGATGATGGAGTTTCTCCAGGTTGGGGAATTCTGGCACGGATTTGCTTCTTGAACTTGTTCCAGTGCCCGGGTACTTCAGATACCTCTGTTTCATCTTCCAGTGTTTCAGTTCTCATACTGTCACTTGCAGCAACACTGAAGAAACAAACCATCAGCCTACTCCTTGGAATGGTAAAAACCTAACAGCAGCGCTAAAGCACCAGCATCTCAGTCACTTTGTGCACGTATTCTTCACGTTCAATCCTTTGTTATTCTGCGAGTTACAAGCTATTTCTTGATAATTGCTCAGTGTTTTCCAATAGATCGACTTCTATTACTGTGCTGGTTTTGGCTGGGGTAGAGTTAATTTTCTTCATAGTAGCTAGTATGGGGCTATGTTTTGGATTTGTGCTGAAAAAAGCATTGATAATACAGGGATGTTTTCATTATTGCTGAGCAGTGCTTACACAGAGCCAAGGCCTTTTCTGCTTTTCACCCCACCCTACCAGCGAGCAGGCTGGGGGCGCACAAGAGCTTGGGAGGGGACACAGCTGGGACAGCTGACCCCAACTAACCAAAGAGATATTCCACACCATATGACACCATACTCGGCATATAAAGCTGGGGGAAGAAAAAGGAAAGGGGGGACGTTTGGAGTGATGACATTTTGTCTTCCCAAGTAACCATTACGCGTGATGGAGCCCTGCTTTCCTGAAGATGGCTGAACACCTGCCTGCCGATGGGAAGTAGTGAATGAACTCCTTGGTTTGCTTTGCTTGTGTGCACAGCTTTTGCTTTACCTGTTAAACTGTTTATCACAACAGTTTTCTCACTTTTACCCTTCTGATTTTCTCCCCCTTCCCACCGGGGGAAAGTGAGCAAGCAGCTTTGTGGTGCACCTGCCGGCTAGGATTAAACTATGACAATTACTTAGGTCAAGCTTTCTGTAGTCATACGACAAACCCAATATTAAGGTATTGATTCTTACATTGAAAATGCGGGGTACTTTTGCCTTCTACTTGATTTCAGAATGTCTAGCAGTTAGGAATGTCTAGCAATTAGGAAAATTCACTTCATTAATTATCATAAACTTTTGCCATGTTTTTAAAGCTGTCCAAGTTTAATTTATTTCGCTTCACTTCCTACAAATACTTCACCTGAAACTTCTCTAATTGAATTTGAATACTATCTCCTGTCACAGAAATGGCAATTTTATCACTAAATATATAGGAAACAAGCCTTGCTTTCAGGTAAGCTTTTGCTGGCTTTTGGAATTCAAAAAGAGAATAATATTTGCTGGGGTATTTTTTGTAATCATAAAAAGACAGATGTTTATGTCAAGTATCCTGGATTTTCAGGAGGGCAGAATTAAATTTTCCAGTAAATTTCATGTACAACTCATCAAATCTCATCTATAATATCAATATAACAGGAAACTGGTAAACTGCAACGTTGCCTCTAACCTTGTTTTTCTTGGTATTTCTAGAACCACCTCCTATCCCTTCTTTGTGTATGACCCCTATGGACAGAGGACTTTGTAGAGCTAAAGAGTTAAGATTTTTCTACAACTACTCAACTGGAAGATGTCGCCCGTTTAGCTACAGTGGTTGTGGTGGGAATGAAAATAATTTCACCTCCAGAAAGTCATGTTTGAGGATCTGCAAGAAAGGTATGGGGAGTGATACTGCCACAGACTATATCATAAGAGGTAAATATTATGCAGGCTGAAACATTCTTGCAACTTTCGGTAGTCGGTATTGGCCTGATAAAATGTAAGAGTTGAAAGTCTTAGAAAAGTGAAAATGGAAATCAGAAGAGAGACAGAGCTAGAGAGAGAAAGATGAACAGTACAATACAGTGTACAAGAACAGAAATAAGACAACTTGGCATTGGTCAGGTATTTTAGGTAAGATTTTAGGTAAGACAATGTTCTTTTCTTTTTTTAAGAATATTTCTTGAAAAAAAGACTTGTCTCTCATTTCTGATAATCTTGGATGTGTTAGTCATACAGCATCTAATATTACTTCATTTTACCTTTAGGATTCAATAAAAAAAAAGGCGAAAGAAGATTAATAAAAATCAAGAAGAAAAGAAAGAAACAGTCAGTAAAGGCTCTGGGCAAGGAAATCATCCCTGAAAGAATACAACTTTGATTTTTATGGAAATGTAAAGTAAACTACTATTCACCTGTGAATGAAAGCCTTTAGTGTATACCCTTTAAATATACTTACTGTACTGATTATTTTGACTACATATTATTAAGCTGCTTATATTTTTATTATGTATTCCTCATTCATGTTAATAAACATTACCTTTGACTTTGATAAGGCTCTTCAATTGTAGTTTGATTGTATATAATTGTCAGAGCTGAAACAGGGCAGAACAGACTGTGTGGGTGTATAACTCATAATGATTAAAAAGTAGACAAGACTCAAATTTACTTTATTACCCCATTATTCTTTTTTGAAATCTATTTTTGTGCTAAAGAAAGCATAATGCTTGTCAAAGAGTAATCACTTGTCAAGCGTGATTGTTTCAAATCATAGATTAAAAGATAGGTCTGTTGCTATAAAGAGGAAATAGGCACTGGGTTTGTTTTAATCAGATTTATTTTCGGTTATGCAAGCTAGATTTAACTCCATCAAAGTGCATATAATTACACTATGTTAAAATGAATGTAAGATCAGGGTTAACCCACCAAAAACCATAAAGAGAACGTTAAAGGTGTAAGTGTGTGAGGCAATGCGACAGATATTTGCTAAGATTTAGAAATGTATTTGCTGGGATCATTGATTTTTATCCTTGTTACTGAACTAGACTCATGGCTAGCAAGTTAATAATTTCCAGAAATATGTATTAAATTTTTACAAAACCCAGAACAAATTCCTTTCATAGAAATAAATACAGTTGCTTTAGAGATAACACTATGCTTACTCTCCAGTTGACTTTGAGGGTTTTTTTGGTTGGGTTTTTTGTAGGGGTTTTTTAAGACTGACATGAAGCAGTGGTGCAGTTCCTGCCCTTCTCCAAGGCACCTCTCTGATCTTGGGTAAATCTTTTATAATGGGATTTTTTTAAAGGAAAGAAAAAAAAGAGATCATAAACCAGTTTTATGAGATCATAAACTGGAATGATGAACTTTCTAAAACAGAATATTCTGAATGAGACAATAGATACAAAAGATAGATAGGAAAGAATAGACGCATGTGTTTATACACAGATTGCCTTGTGATCCCTGTGTCATTTCATGACGGTATCTCTCCTTCAGGCTCCCTCTTGCTCCAGCGACTTGTCCCTGGCTGCCTGGATTCAACACCTACAAAAACCACCCTGGAAGTCTAGGAAAAACTGACCTTTCTGTTCCTGCAGAAACCAGGCTGTGTGGCTGCTCCCCGTTCTTCTAAGTCTCCTGCTTGCTGAGCTCTCCTGCAAACTAACAGGTTCTCCTCACTGAGCAAGCTCAGTTGCTCCCCAGGACTGTGCAGTCTTCTCTTCTTCCAGAACTGCTGTAGCTAGGACAGGGCTAACAGGTACTCCCCCACACTCTCCCACTCCCTACTTACACTATACTAGAGAAACTTCTTGTGTATTCATTTTGTAGTAACAGGGATTAAACAAGGGATCCATTCATCGATCTCTTATGTCATTGCTGAGACAGAAAAAGACTTTGTCATTGTAGCATCTCAACAGTACCTCTGTTTCAGTTGACTAAGAACACATTACAAAGTGATTCGTCTTTTAGGCTCGTGACTTAGTGCAATGAGAATGAAGACTGGAATGTTGTGGACTGTATAAAAACTGATCTGATTATAATCAGAGATTTGATCTGAGAGTGCACGCTCTTCTTGGTGCGTGTACTAGGTTTGGCCACCATACCAGTTATCCAGATGGCTTCCTGTCTTGTTTTTGTATAGCTCTACAATGCATTGAATTAGTTTTTCCCATAAAAAGTCCAAACTGCAGTGTGATCTGATCTGATCTTCATCAACTCCACAAGAAGTTTATTGAAGATAATTATTGAAGATACATTCCTGTATCTTCAATATCTGCAGAATAACCAAGTGCAAGAATAAGAAAAAAGATCTGTTAATTTCTCAAAGATAATTAAAGGTAGAAGGGGGAATAATCGAGCCATAACATGGGGAAAAGATAAGGAAACGGATGGCAGAATGATGAAGAGGTCAGAAAATGAAGCTATGTTAAGGTGTTACAGTGACTGTATGTTTCCAGTTAACTAGAGTTTGTTCATCCAGTCATTTAATTCCAGAATCTGCCTCAGTTGCTTTGGAGGAAATATGTGAGGTGCTGTGAAATTTCTCCCACTTTGTATGATGGGAGCCAACAAGCCAAAGCAATTTTACAGAGGTTTGATGACTTTCCACGTACCATCTGAGCTGCAATAACTTGTTATGTGCCCTTAATCCATAGAAACGATGAAGCCAAATGTCTTTGAGAAATAATTTAAAGTGTTTTTATTAATCCTCTTTTCCTCACATTTTTACTGATATGCCCTCCTTTTTCTCCTTTTTACTTTCTATCCCGTTTCTCTTTTCTTTCTGTTTCATTTGAGCCAGTGTTTCTCCCTGCATATCCAATCCATCTACTATTTCAAAATGAATAGATTCATTCACATTTTGAGAAAGTCTTTGTCTTTCTAGATTCTACCTTTCAAACATATTAAAGTTGACGTAAGGATTATGTTTCATAACTGGTTGCTTTAGGTGGTATCTTCTCTTGAGAAAGAACCAGGTTCCAGTAAAGTGAAATATACATTTGTGGTTATTATGTGATTATGCATGAACTCTTAATATTTTATTCATGGGCAATACATTGCCAAAGGTGAGGAGTTTCCTCGGTTTTGTTTATCCCGTGATCTCTTTTGAACCTGTAGCAATGCCGCGTTGCAAGTCACTTGTTGAGGATTTTTTTCGCGTGACTGTTTTGTCACTGGCCGTGCCTGAGTTAGGCACCCTGTCTCCAGGGGAACGTGACACAGGGAGGAGATACTCCCGGTATTCCCCGTTCCTCAACTCGGTGGGCTACGACGAGGTGCAAACGTTGGTGGGGAGTCGGGCCGGCAGCCGGCGGGGCCGCACCGGACGCCAGGTGGCAGTGCCGCGCCGCGCCGCGCCGCGGGACCCCCGCAGCCCCACNGGCAGAGCTGCTGCCGCCGGCGTCGGCGCTGCCGCTGCCCGTGCCCGGGCGCTGAAGGCACGGCGAGAAAGGGCTCTGCAGGGACTAAGGCCTCTGCGACAAACGGGGTCGGGAAACACGGCAGCTAGCGCCTCCGCTGCCCCGGGCAGGGCCGAGGGCGGGCACTGCCGTGCCGTGCCGTGCGGTCCCGTTACCGTTAGGGGAGAGGCGTTTGTCACAACTGCAACGCTAGAGAGAGAGGGATTCTCATAGCTGATCATGGGTAGTCTCGTTACCTGCAAAACCGTATTTATCCTTGAACTTTTCAGGTCGAAGTTTGTGGTAAGAGGTAGAACTACGTTTTTTTCTTCTTTGACGTGGTTTTAAGCTTTCTTTGGTTAAAGTGCAGTCAGTTGTGCTCATTTAGATCCCATTTGAACTGCTCACACCCGCACTGCTGATAACCAAGGCAGCCCGTATTAGTGCAATTTACGTGCCAGGAGAAGGGCAGCTGAAGTAGTGTTGGGGGCCTTCTGCATCTTTGAAGTGTAAATTATACCAGCTGAGATGTCTCAAATACCTGTAGAGCAGGCATCAGAAAGTTTCAATGATAGCCAAACAAGTAGAATATAAAGCTTTTGAACTGAAATAAAAAAACCCCAAACCCCACACAACTCCACTGAATTTGACATGCCAAGTCAAACATGGCCTATGTAATAAATCTCTCCAGCTAATTCAGATGCCTGTCTTGAACATGCACGCTTGGGTAGAATACACGGATTATTTTCTAGGTTACAGTGTGTAACATACCATGTTGTAGTCTATAGCCTAAACCTAACTGGTCTAAAACAGTGCAGCCAGGCTCACTTCTGACGAAATTCCACTACCTGAGGTGACACAGTTTATTTCAGACAAGTTAATTTCCATCACTGTTCAGAATCACAGCTAATCCCTGGTTTGTATCTGTTTACATTGCCTAGAGGTTTTAGAGTGCCAGTTCTTAGTTCTTCACTGATTATAAAACTCAAACGTTCTCCCGTTGATGTAAGATCCTAGAAGCACCAGCCCTCGCATATGCCAAATAAGTATTAAAATCATATGTCTGCTCTTTTAGTGACCCTAGAACACAATTTCACAATTTGTATTATCCAGTGGCCATATGGATTTAAAGTATCCCTGCTCCTCTTTTCCCTCTTCTGATTTTTCCTGACCCTGGCTTGGGGTTGGGGCTGGGGGTTTTTTTGCTTAGTTTTGGGTTTCTTGCTGTTTTCATTTTTGAGGAAAAGATTGTCAATGGCCAGATGAATTCCCTCATCCAGTTCACAACATGTTCCACAAAAGTTTCTGCTGGTAAGGAGTGGATGAGCAACGGGTAGGGAGAAGCAAGCAGAATACTTTATCTTGTTTCATGAGCAAATTAAATGGTTGTAATTTTGCTGAGCACTTATGAAACCATGACCTTATGGCCTTCCATAAGGAGTACTGGTGTTACAGGTGTTATTAGTATTTGAGCTTAATGCTCCATGAAGTCCCCATTTGTTCAGCATAGTATTGTCATGGGCACGCAGCAACTGTCTGTTGATTTGGAGAGTACGGATTCTATCCATAGCACAGGTATCAATTGTACAAAGAACAAGTGATAAATGCTCTCAAAGAAACATTTTTAGGTTCTGATACAAAATTCTTTGAAGCAAGAAGAAGGACTACCATTAATTTTGTTTTGTCTTCAATTATGGCAGTTTTCAAACCGGGCAGCTCATACTTGTGCTTTCAAATCACCGGCATTTAAAAAAAATGCAGCCTAGAGTTCTGTGCAGCAATAGTAGTATTCCTACTGCCTTTTTTCTACCCTTGATATTTCAAAGACTTACTTACTTAAATACAGGGTTTTTTTTCTTGGGTATAAACCAAAGTAGCACTTTAAATTATGCACTTGCTTGAATTTGAAAATTTGATTCTGACCTTTAATGCGGTTTTACATTTGAGGAATAAAAGTATTTCTCTGTAGAGCTTTTCAGCACTTACAGTATGGGACATAACGCAGCCCCTGCAGTTTCTGGCAGAGGTGGGTCGGGTCAGTCATACGAAGGAGGAATGCAGCTGTTGTATATTATTTGTCTCTGAAAAAGAGGTCCAAACTGATTTATTTCTCTGAGTCTAGTTCGAGGAGGAGGGCGCATCTCACTGGCTCCATAGGTCCCGTGGTCTCCTCCTTTCCAACAGAGAGCGAGTGAGTATTTCCCGATTCGTTTCAGAGCGCTAGCTTCTTTTATCCGGGCGGGCAAGGTGCGGGCAGCCCTTCTCCCGGCAGGAGCAGCGCTGGCAGGGAGCAGGCGGCAACCACCGGGGGGCTCGGGCAGCTCCCCGCTCCTGTCTAGAAATACCCGAGGAGCCTGGCTTCCCCGGGACGTGCCATTTGAGAAAGAAAAGTAACTTAACGCTGGCTGCAGGCGGGGTCAGAGTGATGTAACAGGAAGCTCTGATGTTTCGCTGCTGCCGCCGCCGCTCCTCGCCCACAATCTGACACGCTCCGCGGCTGCCCGCAGCGGCGCTTCTCCGCGGAGCGGTGCGGTGCGGCGCGGCGGGGGCACCGGTACCGACAACGGCACCTCTCCCCCTGCAGCCACCGGGCTTGGTAACTGGATTATACCCGGCGGGAGGATCAGGCTCTCGCAGGTCTCCTGCCTCGCCGGGGAGGGAGGGAACGAAACGTCTCCTTTCTCCCGCCCTGCAAAGGGGATAAATCAAACTGATTTATCTGAAACCACTCTCGTAAAAAGTCGGTGTGGTGAGTATCCGATCAAAATAGTTTCGTTGCTTCGCCGAAGAACAATATTTTCGTGCCATCTGAATGCGTTTATAGTTACGCCTGCATGCGTGCTTTTACATTAACCTCAGCATGTGGTATGTAATCTGCAGGGAGAAAGGGGGTAGGAGGAAAAGCTTCGTTTATTTTTAGTGAGCTGAGCTGATTTTATAACTGGTGGTGTTATAATATATCCTTGAGGAAGTAATCAACGATAAATAGGTAGAAAGGGAGATAAAAATACCCTAATCAGCACTTAAAGAATTCTGTCTAAAACCTCTAATATTAGCTAACCAAATTTCTGTCTTTGCGTCTGGAGAGAATTAGAGGCTCATTGGTTTGAAAAGGGTCCTTAAGACTAATTCAATACAACTGGAGCTCTTTCAAGAGAGGCTGAATTAGGTGATAAAGTGGTGTAGGTTTTCTTACTGAATATTCCTTTAATCTTATTGATGTTATTATACCAGAGAGAGGTCATACTTGAGTTATTTCATAATTAGGTTTTGTGTTCTAATTACACAACTAAAAAGGTAAAGCTTCTGTCTTGCTTGGACTTTCTGTTTCCTTGAGAAAAAGTTAGCTCGAGTTTGAAGCTTGTATGCGTGCCGGGGTGTTACTGTTCGAGATTTTTCCCACAAACAACAAACTGATTTACTGAAAGGTAGTTGTCCGCTATTTCGTTTCCTTGAGAAACTATTGAACAGTGGGAGGTGTGTGATTCTGTGCCTTCCAGTATCAGTTGAGAGACAGTTAAGAGTCTTGCCACTTCTTCAGCTTTCCAAAACAGATGCGATATCCCCTGTTTTTACAAACACGGTTGCATTACTGGGATTGCTACATCTAGTCGTTTGCTTGTGTGTGTAAGCAATGAATCTGTAGAATCAGGAAGAGAAATCTAGTTTCTGAAGGATAGTTAAGAAATAATATAGGCTATAAATCACACGTGGATTTGATCTACAATGATTTGTTTAGTCATCCATATGTTTTATAGGGGCTGAGATTGAAATAATAATAAAAATAGCTGAGGTTTTTTGCTCTCTACCTTAATGAATTTACGCCAGATACCTTGGGGCCAGGTTTTGCTGCTCTTACAATTGTGCCAATACAGAGTCTTTCCAGTCATATTGGGCATACTGCGGATCTTGATATTCATGTGCAGTAATAATGTATATAACAGTTTAAACCCGTTCAGATCAGTGATGTGCTGAAAGCCTGGTTGTTGTGCTCTGAATCTGAGGTTCTTTCAATGAATTGAAAGGAGACACACTAGATCTGGACAAATATGAGTAAGACCAGATCTGGAATCCATGTGTTTTCTTTCAAAGTACACGTGCTGCAATACTGTCTGAGATTCTCAATTAAAAATAATGATCTGTATTTTCACAGGACTGACTTTTGTAGTCTGCTTAAACTCTCATTGACTTCACTGCACATAGGAGCAGTCCCAAAGTCTTTATCCGGCTTTGAAAATCTTCAGCACAAAAGGCATTTGGTGATACTAAATCAAACAAGGTGACACTTCAGATAGAAAGTGTTCATGTTGTTTTAATGATCATTGCAGTAGGAACAACTGTCTTCAGAAGCATTTCAGCTAAATGATTTGGATTCTTATTTTATGCTCTTCTCAAGTAACTGGTTTAGGTTGTGGTGGGACTGCCCACATAGGAAGCGTCAGGCATATATGTGTTTGCAGGTTTGATGCCAGAATCTACATTATTTGCAGATTAAGCAAAGACAGTGGCAGGACAGCGATGTAGAACAGTGTGACTGCGCTTTTTAGTGGACAAAACTAAGTACCTGAATATATAACATGCATTGCAAGTTCAAGAATTGGATTATGTGTGTCCTGTCAACTTCAAATGTTACTGTACTCGGAATTCCTGATCAGCTGGAGTCTTGCTCTGCATTAAGAAATGTAGTGTTTGTCGCTTTGAATAGGCTTTTCCTGATATAGTGCAACTGTTGAAATCCTGGCCCACTGAGAGCCACTGGCAATTTTTCCGCTGACTGTCAAAGGGCAGGATATTCCTAAATTTTGGTATTTTTCTGTTGAAGGAATTATACATACATCACCCATCCAGTCATTTACGTTCTGTAGTCTGTTGGCAGCTGTTTTTTGATAACTTCTATAATTTTTGAATACTCAAGTTGAAAAACTCAAATCTGCATGTCTCTCTCTGGGTGACTAATGTCTTACCTGGCTAAATAAAGGGGCCTACTCCGGGAATGCGGTGGTGTTCTGTGGGCTGTCTGGGTATTGCAATCCAGATTTAGATTAGGATACAATTAAGAACAAAACTGAGGGAAGAAAGCATGCTAATACATTTCCTTTGCCACCAATATAATTACTAACTTAGTTCTATATTCTGTGCATTCAAGTTAATCAGCTGCTTCCAACAGCATTCCTAGCATGTGCAAAGGCTGGGTAGGATTGGGCCCACAAGAGTCCATGAAATCATACAGATAAAAGATTCAAACCAGTCCACAGTCATTTGGAAGAATCTATTGCTATCAATATGTTTTTAATAATAACATGTAGACAGTGATATTTAAGAAGTATATATCTAGTCACTTCTATAGTAAATACTGAACATAACATGAGCTCTTTATGAAAGCAATTGAAGGAATTTCTCCAATGAGAAGTCCAAGTCCACAGTTCGGAAAACAAAATAGAATTTCTCTTTAAGAAGTTGTTCCCATCTGTTCCCAATGTGTTTACAGTGCTCCTGATCTGCTAGCAAAATTCCTTCTGTGCTTCTGATTAGCCACCATTCCTATAGAGTGTATACACAATATTGGCATTACCTCAGTGTTACGGTCACCTCTGTTCTAAAAGCATGTGTAGCTATGTCATTGGGTTTCATATGTAGTAGTTTCCTTGGTTAAGCCTTACACTTACTGAAAACAGTCTCTGAGTTGCTCGTGTAACTGTTGTGTTACTGGGAAATATTTTAAGTCTTTGGTGTAGCAAATTGTCAGAGCCCTGGAATTAACTATATCCTCGATACCACTGTGTCAAGGAAGGAATAAATACTTATATTACCGAAACAGATGTGAGTTGACAAACAAATAACTTTTAAGCAGTAAAATAAACCTGGAAGTGTGTTTGTATATGTGTTTATGTGTATTAGACATGTAATAATATATATGTAATATATTATTTCTATGTACATTTCTACAATATATGCGAGTCTATATCATGCTGACTTTTATTATTCCTCATGTATCAAGTAAAGAGAGAACATGTACATTTTTAAGGAGACTCTCAAAGTAAATTAGTCCTAAACCTCATCCTTTGTTTAGAAAACTGTGAGTCATGAGTGTTAATGTTTTAAATTGAATACCTTTGAATGCTGTTTCCTTGTAATATTTAAAAGAAAAAGGAGAAAGCTTTCCATGGATGTTCACAACCCATTTTTTTTCTTTTTTGTACTCACGTTGGCAATTCTGATGTTTTCATGTAATTCATGTAATACGCTTGCACAAAGAGTAGCAGAAATCAGCCTATTACTTACCTGTTATCTTAATGGAGAATTCCACAGCCAGTGCAGTATAATATAAGATCTTCTTATTAAATTTGTTTCCATTAGAGCTTTTGTTTTTAGCAATACTTTTTCTTTTTGTCCTGTTTTAGAATCTGGGCAAAACTGGAAGGCTAAACCTTCACATTTTCAGAGTTTTGTTTTCACAGTTATCTCTCCTGCATATCTGCTTTAGTCTCCCAAGCTTGTTTATGCTGTTTACATTTTCTCAGCAAAGTCACTCTTTTTCTGCCCTAGTTCTGTGCAAACACTTTCAATCACTGCTGCAGTATATGCTGTCCAAAAAACCAGAAGTGATTTATTTAGAGTTGCTTTTCCTTGGAAAGATGTATTTGAAATGCACTTAGCTGAATGCAATACATTAAAAAAAGACTTTCCATGAGAGAAGCAGTGTACTCACTTCAAGAAAAGAAAACAGATTCTAACTGGTGTAAATTTGCATGTGTCTCTGAAGCTGTTACCTTTCAATATAGCATAGATGCCACCCAAGACTTTTCTGACAGTTTTGACCACTATTAAGCTGTAGCCGACCATTAAGATACTAATTGAATTTTAGAAAATAAAACAAAGTTGTATTTCTGGATTTATGCCTGAATCATGCAGGCCTTATTTAAAAAATATCCTGAACAAAATTAATGACAGAGTTTTGTTTAATGAAGTCCGTACCAGTCTACTTCCCATAGAAATACCAAGGACAAGGAGTGAAACACAGTGATTAGTGATTTTTTTTTTTTTTTTATTTTTATTTTTATGGTCAAAAAA
>VYZW01021138.1:18390-30421 GCA_013401315.1 Balaeniceps rex
ACAGCCCCCCCCGCGGGGGGGGGCGGAGCCTGCTTCTGACTGACTGCTCTGCCAGCCAATAGGTCCTCGAGATGAGGAGGAAGGGCGGGCTGTGGAGGCGGGGGCGGGCTGTGGTGGCAGCTGGGCCCCTGAGGCGGCAGCTGGGGCTTGTGGTGGCGAAGGGCCCTGGGGCGGCTGGAGGGAGGAGAGGGGCTGTGGCGGTTGTCGAGCCCCGTGGAGGCGATGGGGGGTGGCTGTGGTGGCGGTGGGCTCCGGTGGGTTGCGGGGGCTGTGGTGGCGGATGGGCCCTGTGGAGGCTGCGGCCCCTGGGGGGTACCAGGCTCGTGTGAGGGGAGGCGTGGTGGCGGTTCCCCTGTGGAGGCGACGCGGGGCCCTTTATCCCCTTGTGCCCGCTGTGAGCCTGGAGCTGCAGCCGCTGGTCCTGTGGCCTGCCTGCCTGCCTGCCTCGCGTTCCTGTTTGAAACGAGTGTGCAGGGTCTCTGCTAACAGACGTAGCCTGGGTAGGGGAGTTATGCAGGGGCTTTAGGTGTTTTGAGACAGACATGGTAATTAAGAAGGATCTGGCATTATCGTAATACCTGCTCTGGTTGTAATACCTATTATACCTGTAACACCTAATATAACTGTGATAGTCAGAAAGCTGAGTTGCTATGAGGTGAGGGTAGTGGAGTTGGTCACGGAGATTCTCCGAGGTCAGGGAAGGTGAAGACTGGGTTGTGCAGAGGAGGTGAGTAGCACATGTTTCTACCCATAAATATACAGAAAGTTTTGGATTTGGGTGCCCTCATTTCAACATCCTTTTATTAGCACACAAGAAATCTCTTTTAAGATAACTTCTCTGTGTTGTGAAAAACATTGACATAAAAGGCTAGATATTCAGTCCCTCTTCCCTGCTAAAGCCTTCAACTATAAGATGCAAATATGTATCTTCTTTTATAAGTAACTTTAATTTTATTCTTGCCTTTGGTGTAGGATAAAGCCTGGAACTGAAACAGCATGTACCAGATTTGCAGCTGTTAGGCTGAAAAGATCTAGATGAAGATTGAAACGCATCCTTGTCCTAGGAATATTATGCACCAAGCACAGAGGGGGAAAGAACAAGTAGAGAGAATACAGAAGTCATCCCTTCTGCATACAGACTGAATTAATCTTTAGCTTTAAGCCTTTAGGAAGAATAGACTGTACCAATAGCTTATCGTAAATGCATCCTAATTCAGGATTCACATTAAAGTAGGTTAATCCAACAAACCATTGAAATCGAAAGGCAGAATGGAAAATTGATTGTTGAATTAGGACTGTCACATCAGCTCCAGTTTAACATGGTGACATCAAGATAAGTCAGTGTATATCCATATATAAGTTCATCAGTGTTACAAGACAGTTCGAGTTCCACTTTCATGCGGAATTGAAGAAGAAATTTATAAAACCAGGTAGCCTGCTTGGTATGAACACTTATTTATTAATAAACAGAATGTACTTGCAACGTTTGGCTGGTTTACAGAATCCTCAAAAGTTTTGGAAACCGATCAAAGTTTTGATGGGCTGCTGGATTTCTTTCCCTGCCCCCTACATAATACAGAAAATAACAATGCTTTTAGGGAGAAGCTGTTTGGAAAACTCTGAAAATTCCAGGTCCTTAGCGGACTATGCCATTGGAAGGTAAATTTGGCTTCTGATAACGACCGTTGGCCGCGTTCACGGACAAGATGGTGCTGCTGTCTGAGGTGCTGAAGCTGGAGGGCTGGAGGAGATCCCCCACCACACGGTACGTTCTGCTCCCCGTCACACGAGCCAAAAGTAAAATCCGAGTGAGTTGGGTGTGGAAAGCCTGCAGTTCACTTTGATATATTTTGACGAGGCATCAAACTGGCAATTAGTTGTGGCCTTTGGGCTCCTGGTTACTGTGTTTAAAAATGGAGACTGTGATTAGTCTTTATACCAATATAGAGGCATGGCTTGTGAAGAGGGTACATTTGTATTTCATGACATTATTGCTTAATCGTAGTTCACTGCGTGCGGGAAACTCTGTGGGCCACTTTGGTGCTTTTAAAGATAAACATTGAGGCACATATGCAGGCTACACTACAAAGCTCCTAGACAATATTTTTTGTGTAAGCCATGTTTTGTGAAAGTTTTCTCTTTCAAATCTGGGCTAACGCAGAGAAATGACACTCTGACTCGTTGGTCCTTACCGTTGTGCATCCAATATGAAATTTAAAAAGATAACACTTCAGAAAACTGGAACATGTTCTCTGAAAATGTTGCTGCTTTACCATTTTTATGCATGATTAGAAGCTAGAATTTGCAGGACATGCCTAGCCGTAGGAAGCTATCCAAGAGAACAAATGCGGGTGAATTTAATTTTAAAAAAGATGCTTTCTGCTTGCTTCCATGAGCTAAAAAGTTTAAGGTGATTCTCTTGAAGAGGTGGTAATAAAGGTTCCTGATGATTATAAGTGTAAAACTGATGCATACAGCAGTTTAGGTGTTGGTAGAAATAACACAGTCCTGACTCAAAATAATAGGCTTTGCCAGAGGACTTTCCTTGAAACTCATTTCAATTCCAAGACACACTAGCACTGGGATTTGATAACATCCTCCACTCAGGACTGCACAGGAGAGGGCTGACAACAAGCTGTTACGAAAAGGAAGGAACTGATTGGTCTCTGCAAACTCCAAGCCATGGAGATAGTGCTAGAAAGTGTCACCATGACGTGCGGGGTTCAGAGCCAATCAAACTGAGTGTGAGGAATCTTTGCAAAACTGCTACTTCAAATGACAGGGTTGGATAAGAAAAATGCATATTTTTATCCTGGGATGAAACAATTCAGGTTAGGGGGAAATGAGTACGAAGCGGAGATCAGATGTTCTTGGCAAAGGATGCTTAAGGAATGCTCACACATTACACATCTGATGGTGATGTCTATATAATAAGTACTGTGGTTAGCAATACATTAACATATTGCAGAACAATAAATGCAATCAGTAAATTTATTATGCATATTTAATCACTTTACCTTCTTATCTGCTCTGTCACTTCACATCTGCATTTTAACATCTCTTTATTTCTTCTTTCTTGTTTAATGTTCAGGTAACATTGTTTTTCAAGTTCTTCATTTTCTGTCTCCCTCTGTTTTTCCTTTTGCTTGCCTCTTCCCTACAACAAATCTTCAAATGAAAATTCCTTACAATTTCACCTACTTTACCTAGCCTGAGTGCTAGTAAATGGAAGAGCAAAGAATACCTGTTGGGTTTTTTTAGAAGAAAAACTATCCTCCTGTGTACTGACAAAATTTCAATAAAAGAATTTTTTTAATTAAAAAAATGCACCAAAAATGCAGCAACAAAGCAAAAATTTTTGAAGGCTATGAATTAGCTATTCCATTGCAGATGTTACAATTCTTCTCAGTTACCACAAGAGGGACATAGAAGGAAAGCTAATGCAGCGCTGGGGGAAAAAAAATCAAAAGAACAGCTTGATGCAGGTTCATAGCAACATACATTTTCCTTTTGTTTAGGAAGATCTTCTGGCATCATAACATTCCTATAGCTTCCTTCATCCCAAATGATCTTTAAAAAGCTTTATAGACCTTAGGAAATGTGACAATAAGCATTAATAGCTAAAATGGATTTTTTCCCAGAACTTCATAATCTTTCTTCAGCTTTTTCCTATTGGAATGTCTGTAGCAGTGTCAGGACAGGGAGCGGTTGGGCTGGCTGTATTTTTGTTCCATCTCTAGCTATTGGACCAACAATATTGTAGCGTTTAGTAGGCATGTGGAGAAGAAGGTTATGGAGCTATTTTTGTTTATTCTGTTTTCACAAATTAATGGCTGATGATGCAAGTGGTGTAAGATCAGAGCTCATATAAATGCCTTCATAAAACAAGAGGACCATAAAATCCCCTTAAGTAAATATCGAAGTGTTTATTGGGCTCTTGTGGAATTAAAAAGCACAGTGCTAATATGTACTAGATTGAAAGTAATGCAGCATGTATGTTTAAGGATATGCAGTCTATTAATCCCTAATGTCAGTAAAGCTTTACTTCCAGCCGTGGTGAGACAGAGGCATGACTAGTTGGGCATGCTGCTTTATGGAATCTGAACAATAATACTGTGAGAAAGGGCTGTTCCGAGTAAGGTGGAAAGAAAGACTTTTTTTTTTAATTATAGCTTTATGGACTTCAGCCTTAATGCCTAAAATTATATGATAGGTATATTAACATCACATTAAAAGATCTCTGTCAAGTGGTACTAGATTGAACGGTCATTTTTAAAAAGCCCTTTAATGCACAGAATATTTTCACAAGCTAAAAGCATATCAGAAAAGTCTTATTGTGTAAATGTAAGAATTTCTCTAAGGTGCCATAAATCTAAGTGCAACAGTAAATGCAACCCAGCTTTGATTTCAGGAGTACGAGTAATGTATAGAAAATTCACAGAAAAGGGCTATTACTCATTATCAGGGGAATCTCAACGCTTTTATCCTTCGGCAAGTTGTGTAATATTTCTGTTTCAACTGATTTACCTGCAAGTTCAGTTCAGTTGTGCCTATGAAAAGTATTCCTGAAGCAAGTCATGGGTAGGTAACTTAAAACAATGAAGGAAAAGGAGAAGAGCTTGACATTTGTTTGGTGACCTTGAATGAAGAAGGTACTTAGATATTAAGGTGATGAGTGACATAAAAAGATAATAGCAATACATGAAAGCCAGTAAATGAAACTAGCTATAAACTCTATGCTATAAACCAGTGTTCTTTCAATGTCTAAGCTAAGTGGATACTAAAAAGCTAATAAACTGTGAAAAGGTAACTTCATGTTAAAATACTAATTAAAACACTTTATTTCAGCATAAAATGTGAAATCCTTCCCTTGAAAAATGTATTAAAATCCTTTGTAACTCCCACTCCTTGAACATAGCTGAAGTGTGCGTTCATCCTAAACAATGCCACGTTAACACAGGATCTGAATTCAAGGAACTAATGTAGGGGAAAAATCTTTTTGTGAACTTCTTATGTCTTTCTGCAGGTTTTTGGTCGCAAAAGTACTATGTGAAGTGATCTACTTCTCTTTAACTGGCCACAGAAGTTAAAGATTGCTAGCAAAAAGACATAGTTTCTAAAATCCAAGAAAAAGATGCTGGAATTGATGGATATATTCAAGAAGATATTTGAGAGTATCTGTTACCTATTAAATCTGTCTTTGGTAGGAGTTCTGGAAGGAGCAGACTTGTTAAAAATATTCGGTTTCTAAAGGGTCATCAACGTGTCTTTAAATGGGACCTCTTCAAAACAGATGTTGTTGTATCTGAGCTTAAAAACAAATCTTGAAGCTCTTGATTGACTACAAAGAATGTACATGTTTCTTTGTTTTAATTTCTGGCAGTTATCCTAGGCAGATGGAGAAGCAGTGAGGTTATTTCGGTATAATGTAAAATCCAGTACTTCACAAAGGGTTTTGATGTGTGTTTGAATCTTGTGGACTGGTGTTCCTCCCTCTGTTTTAGTGGGGAAAATAGAAGAGTGGTGAATTTTCAGGTTATCCCTGGTGTCTCATTTAAGTTTATAAATACTTGGAGTTTTAGCAACACGACTTCTAATGTGGTAACAGCTTGCTTTCTTCTTAAAGCATTACTGCTTTACAGATATGTTTTTAACTTTTGGGGAAGGTAACATGCACAGGGTTAAATATGAGGTTGTTTTTGTAAAGAGTATCTTAAGAGAACAAGTAATTTGAAAAACAGTATTTTTTGAGTCCCACCCTGTCTTTTTCTTTGCTTTTTGTTTAAGTGAATAACATACTTGCATTCTCTACATATAAAGTAAATCCTTCCAAGTAAATCCTTCTTCCTGCTGTGAGAGAAGTCTGTTAATTTGGCGCTTGTCTTAAAAATGAAATAAAGTAGGCAATCCAATAATTAGGTGTCTTGCCCTTTGGGTTTTGCGGGGGCGGGTATCTAAACACACATGTAGGAATGTGTGTTTAGCCATATAATGTGGCTACATGACTTGTATGAGTGGTTCAGATTCCTGTTGGACTAAACACCTGCATCCAAGATGGTCCTTGTCCTGAAATACGAACCATTTAATTTTCTGGTCTCCAGTTCTCAAGAATAATCCTCTCTGTTTTTTTCATGGACATCTCAGTTCCTTTTGATGTGAAATGCAGAATTCACCAGCTAGGCCTTATCTTTTCATGGCAAGTATTAAAGGTTCAGAAAACCATGAGGGTATGAATTTTCATACTCTAGTAGCAGCTATATATAGGACTAGTAATATTAACAGTTGCTTTTCCTTTATTTCTTGCCTTAAAAAAAAACCCACAACAGATCTAGAATTGAGGGAGACTAAATATACTAGGTGTCACAGTAGTTTTGCCATCATGGAAGCCCTTCCATTAGAAACCCTGTATTTCTGATGTCTGGGGGTGAGTGCAGGGCAAGAAGAGGTTGGGTGCCTGAACCAGACTGGTTTCAGGATGGAGAAGCTTACTTGAAGTGGAAAGAATGTTTTCTTTGCAGAATGCTGTGGATTTGAGGAGGAACTAAGCCAGTACTGAACACAGGTCATGAATGGTTACAGTGTAGCTTTGTAATGCCTTCCCAGAAGTGATGAGTTCCTTGGAAATGTACCCAGGCCACTGGTGGAATTTCATCAAACAGCATATGGAAAGATCAAGAGGACAGTGGGGTCCTGGATTTTAACAGTACTCCTGAGAGTGAATGTTTCAGTTGATTATACCACCTGCTTCCTAAACACAGTGGGCTTAAAATCCAGTGGATCTGCCCCTACTTGCTTGAAACAAAGTTTCCCACTATCACATTGACGTTAAGGAGTGTTTCATGTAGTTCCTTTGCTAAAGTTTATTGTTTTTCCCTTTCTCAGTATGGTTTCATAGACTGCCCCTAAGCTGCTAAGCCAGGGCAGAGGTGGAGCGATTCTCTCACCCCAACCTGGTGGTTCTGGCTGCTGAGACTTCCTCAGACTGGGCAATTTAAGACCCACTGACCTGCCCTGGGAGCAGCAGCACCGTGATGCCAGCACCTCGGGACTTTCTCTGGACCTGATCCAATCTGCCTTCTACCAGGCTTTCAACAGCACTTCCAAATTAACTGCCCAGCTAGCCTTTGCTTTTGGCTTTTCTGTGTGCTATGTGAGGAGGCAGTGTTCCCCCTGTGGAAGGCAGCCAGTAAATAAATGGAAAGGTGCTGGAAGAGCTATAAAAAGATGGAGAGATAAGGAGTCCTTCCATGCTGTTCCCTCCAGTGTCATGCAGACCAGCAATTATCAAGCGGTGCCATTTGAGATTCACATTGCAGAAGCTGCTACAGGTGCTATAATGAAAGTGGAGTCTGCTTGAATTTCTGGACCCTGAGCAAGGCCCATGGCAACGCTACGAACCCATCGTGGAGTCTGGAAACTGTGGACTGGGGCTGTTTTTACTAAAAAGGTAATTACTGGGCTTGATTTATGATCAAACAGAAGTTTTCAAACGGCTTCTCAATTCTGGTCCAGAAATGCGTGAGCCTTATATCATATGGAAGAAACCCAGAACACAGAAATTTTTTATGTAGTTGTTAGCAAATGTTATTAAGAAAATGAAATGTTGTTGAACTAGATCCTATGGCCTTTATTTCAGCTATAGTATGAAGACAGAGCAAAGGTGCTGTGGGAAGCTTTCTGGCAAGTGCAGGCATTCCAGTCTCAAACAAGATACTAACATATTAGGCCACCTTCCTGGCAGCAGATTAGTATGTGACTTTGCTGGAAGAGATGATTGCAAAAAGGTTACAAAGAAGGTCTGGAGAGCAATAATTCTAAATAGTGCTTTAGTAATGATGTCATTTAAACAAAAAAGTAATGTTAAATATTGGGCAATGAATTCCTTTGGATCAAGAGCAACACAGGGCCACTAGCCAAGATGCAGAAGAACTTCTACAGCAGGAGAAGTTGCACAGTGTAATAAAGAGCTTTTGGAAAGTCCAAAGCATGCAAGGTCATGATGGAAAAGCCATGTTAGAATAATCCTGAGGAGTGGCAGGATAAATAACCCAATATTTTCTATGAGCATGAGGGCTTACTAGGAAAGCCCTTGGGGCTCCAAACAAATCCAGTTATAAGCTGCATCCACCTCCTTTACTGGGGAAGCAGAGAGACTGAAACAAAACAAGGGATATTATTCTTGTGGACTTGACAACTTGATGAACATCAGGAAACATCAAAAATATAATTTTAAAACTGTGTTGTTAGAGGTTTTTTCTTTATAGGATGACCCATTATGGTGCTGCAAGTGCTCTGAATTGATGGATCACTCTCAGGCTACGGTATAGAGATTAGCCCTTTACTAGCAAGTATGTATAATTTTAAACAAATTCCCAGTGAATTCAGCTGTGATTAGCTGAAGGCCTGGTCAGCTTTGTAGGAAGCTGCACGTGCCTTGCTCCTTTTTTCCTTTTTGTACCATTTGTTCCATATTCCGCTAGAGGCCACCACAAACCTCATCTGAAAAAAAAAAAAGGAGGGGGCACCTGCAGTACTAAATGACAAAAGCTCCTGTTTTATAGGGAGATTTAGAAGTGGAACTTGGATCTCCCTAGAAATAACTCTTCCCGCTGTGTTAGGAGTAACTCCCAGATGTGACCTGAAGCCAGCAAATGATCTCAGCCTGTGAGATCAGATTTTGCTGAGTATACAGGGTTAGACATGTTTGGTACTCTTTCCAGAAGATCTCCTATCCAAACCATGCGTTGATATTTGATTTCCTTGGGAAATATTGGCTTTCACAGTAGCCTTTACTGCATTTTTGTATAGAGACTCAAATTTTCAACATTGTCTCCTGCCTTGCCAGTAGAAAGTTGCTTTTGTCTTTGCTATTTATTCACCTGAGGCGTGGGGTTCCTGGAATTGTGTGTGCTTTCCTGGAAGAAGTGTTGAAGGGTGTAATGGCTTGTGCAGAAAGCATTCAAAGACTGAAAAGATGTCAAGGAGGGACAAGGCAGCTGGAGTTTAGGGAGAGCTCTCGGACTCCACTCTCATGATAGGTATTTCTCTGGCCGTCATTGTTTCAGGAACTCAATGTCGCTTACACCCAAAGTGTTTTGGCTTGAATAAAGGTTAATGGAAGAAACTGACTGCTGTGCTAGCCAAAAGCAATTGGCCTTTATTGAAGGAAGCATTGCAAAAATACAGAGGATCAAACGTCTGGTTTCCATGTGGAATTAAAATTAGAGTAATTCTGTGACCATTGTGATTAGGCTAAATATGTTCCTTCCAACCTTTGGATGGGAAGAGCAGTTTAGATGAAGCAAGGACTTACTCTGAATCTTTACACAGACCGTGATACTGAAAAATATTGTGAAAAATACTAGATTTGCTTTTGTGGCTGTTTTTCAGCTTTGGGTGGGGTTGGGAGAAGGAATTGCCAGAAATCTCCAGAGCCAGTTCATTCCTGTGAGATTTCTGGTCTGATATTTTCTTGAAAACTCAAGAGGTTTGGATTAGTCTCCAGACTCCATCTTTCTGGAGAGCTTCCACCACTTGTGAGCCTGTGTACATGCCATTTTTCCATTTCTCTAGGTGAAAAAAAAAACCAACCCATAGTCTGGATGATGTTGAATTTTCCTCTGAGTTTATAAATGATGTACAAAGAAGCACAATTTTTGGATAAAGCCAGTAAACTGTAATGTCTCAAAGCTTATGAAAATGAAATGTGCATGTGAAAAGAGGTGTATGATAAGATGAGCTGACAGTATGTGCGCCAGGAAAAGCGGGCACGGCTTCTTTGTTTCTACAACCCGTGACGTTGGTGAAACAAGCAGTTTCACAAATGAAACTGTTTACTTTAAGGCTAATAGGCCTCTTGAATTGATTCTTTTGACTTGCACCTGTTAATAACTTTCTAGTAGCCTGGACCAGGTAGCACAGACGTTCCCTTCAGCTTTGCAAAAGCTGCAACTTGAATAACATTTCTGAGTCGTACCGGTGAGCTTTCAGGCCTGAGTGGGGAGATACTTCCGTGTGAGAATAGCCGAGTATTTAACGTTGTTATCTAACCAAACGTGAATGAGGGCCTGGCTGCCTGGCTATTATTTCTGTTTGAAAATTCATCTTCATATTGTATGAGATCTCTCTTTTGAGAGAGACAAAGTGCTCCTGCTTCTGAGGACGATACCTGTCCTTCCCCACCCCCAGAGCGTGGGCCCTGTGAACATCTGTGTCTATTCATTCCTATGACAGCCGTAATTATCTTTGACAGAAAGCCTGTGGAACGCCTCAGGCAAACACTGGAAGGGGGACAGGAGCATGGAGAATATACTGCCTTGTGATATAATGGGGTCTGTCTAGAAGATACCAGGTTTGTCATTCTCTGCTCATCCTTGAGGAGCTGGCATCCTTCTGTGGTCAAGATTTTGGGAACAATTAATGAAGGTATAAAAGACAGTTTCCAGGAAGAAGATTCCTTCTTGTTTGCTCGAAATCTAACAAAAGTTATTAATCAGTTGAAGTGGGGTATAAGCAAAAAAGATTGAGACAATGTTCTGCTCTACCACCGTCATAAGAGGAAGAATGATTTTTGTGGAATACTAAGGCTCTGCAATAATAATAAACCCGTTTTCTTTTTTCATATTCAAGATTCTCATTTTACATATGGATAATGAGACCACTTTAGAGAACAGCCTTGACAATCTGCTGGTGCTTCCTATATCCCTCTATTCTTTGTGCCCTCCATGAATCTCCTAGTCATCCTGATTCCACAGCAATTGAAGAAAGCACCTACACTTGAAGAATTTTCATTGTAATTCATAAAGGCTTTTTTCCCCATTTCCCTTGTGTAAGAAAAAGTCGTATTTCTGCATGCAAGTGTTAAATTACTCATATTAAAACTGAACTTAAGTGTGTAGCGTCTTCCTGAGACGAGACAAAGAGTATTCCATTTAGTGATCAACTTCTTTTCCCCCCTTCTCTGTCCCATCCAGTATTTTGAAGAGTTGTGTTTGGAGAAAGCAATGGTCAGGCTTCTGACCTCATCCTTTCAGCATCCCTGTAGCCAGTGAAGATGTGAGAGGGGATTAATACAATGTGATCTATCCTTTCTTCCTCTTTGTACAAGATAACTCTAATTTTCAACACTGAAAAAGTTTGTCTCTTGCAACAGCTGACTGCAAATTACATTTTTACAGAGTACCTCAACAGTGGTCTTTTGATCACTGGTGTCCTGAAAAGACCTGATTGCTTGGTGCTGGTTTTGCTTATTTCCAGCTGTTAAATCACACTAGATATCCTCCTTCTGGTTTTTGGTGTGTGTGGGTTGGTTTGTTGTTTTTTTTGTTTTGTTTTTTTTTTGTTTGTTTGTTTGGTTTTCTTAATGTAAGCAGTAGAGCTAATTGCTACGGAGAGGTTATGTGAAAAAGAGCAAATGGGAAGAAAAAAATGGCCCCTGTTGTAGTCAGTAAGAGAGGAAATGTCAAGAGAACTATCATTAATCTTGAATCAACACTTATTAAAAAGCTACAGCTTTTTCCTGCATATATCCAGGAGACCTGAACAGGTTTGCTTAATATAACTTCTGGCATGGAAAATTTTGTGATATTCCCTTGAGATCTCCACAGAAAGGACAGCTTTGTGGTCTGTCTGAACACAGTTATTAGAACTACTGGTCCAGCTTGTTGGGAAAGGTAACTTACCACTTCATACTTCTGAGGCAGAATAAACTGTGAAGTTCAAATTTTCTCTGTGGGTCTTTGGGATGCAACCATAGAAAGCACAGTTCTGTCTCCTGTGAATGGATGCTAACCATTCCTTGGCGCGCTCTATAAAAAGCAAGGTTTTCTCTGGAGTCCCAAGCCAAACGTTTCCCTTTTTTTCTGCTGTTCTGCACTCTGTTACGTATTTGGCTGTGCTTTCTGTCCCAAAGGTGTCTATGTTCTGGTGGTATTAGGTATGAATAGATTGTCAAGTTCCTTGGGATCTTCCTTGCTGAAAGGAACGATGGAAACTTGATCTTTTTTTGAAGCTGCATGGCAAAAGGCTAATG
>VYZW01021141.1:4602-20716 GCA_013401315.1 Balaeniceps rex
TCAGTGAATTCTTCTAGTGGGGATTGTTTCCACTAGATAACTGAAGAAGTTGGAAATTAGTTGAATATCAGTCTACTGGCAACAGAGTACAATGATTATTATAATATTTTTCTGCAGTGACTATAGTTAGTTTCTATATATCGCTTCAATGAGTATTTCAACTTAAGCAGTAAAAACTGAAGTAGTTAATGGTCTTACAGCGCGCTTCAAATTTACTAACAAACCTTTCTCTAATATCCCCTGGACTTGGAACTGCTTAAGCTAAAATGTACCTATGTCTGTTGAACAAAACACATTTTAGATTTGTTTACAAATACATCCTGCAGCATTTTATAAACAACTGTAAATAGCTCTTTATGGTGTGTGAACATCTGCAAGTCTGGGCCCAGTACCCTTACAGTTTTCCACTGACTTTTGAAATCTCTTTGTGTTGACAGGAGGATATAGTGGGCAGATCCCTTTCAGCATGAAGACTGCAATGTCTTTTCCCAAACACTGGAATTCAACTATGTTTACAGACTGGTAGTGTATCTCAGGAAACAAGCTATATTGTTTATATACACTTGAAAATTCAGAAATAATTTAAGAAAGGACAATTCAATTTGAGATATTAAATTTGCCTGGAAGACCAGAAGTACCACTGATGTACGGTGTTATTTTAAAGACCAAAACAATAATATTGTTAAAGTAATTAGCTGATTTCTCCTATTTTAAATTTCATCATGATAAAGCCGGTGAATGAGAAGTTCCAGTTATCAAAAAGGTCTATATTTAAAGACAAATAAATTAGGTTGTCTTATTTAGTTTGGCTTTTTATTTAATAATTAAGGCCACCTAAAAGAAAGCAGTATGTTCCTGATACTAGAATGTGTTCACACCATATGTGATTAAATATTTTTAAAAGAATAACTATTCTTTTTTGAAAGAATAATCAAAAGCTATCTTTCAAAATAGTCCAGCTCAGCACTATCATATTAAAATCAATTAGAAAACACTGCAGAATTTACACAGCTATTCTATTGGGCCCTCCACATGCAGATCTCTGAAATAATGATCTCAACACTAAGTATTTTAGAAATGTTAATTACTACCCAAACTTTGAGTGGGGTCAGTGGTGGTTTGAAGCTCTCCTCCCTGAAGCCAGGTCAGCCTAGCTGTGAATGCTTTCGAAAATTCTAACCATTCTTAACATGAAATGTGACTTAACATCATTCTGCAAGGTATCTATCATGACATGTAAATAAACATGAAAAACTACACATTCAGCTGGGAAATCTGTTTGTTCCGATAACAAGGATCTTTGGTCTAAAGACATACATTTATATCCTGTCCAGTACTGTGAGTAAATGCCTTTTTTTGCTTTCACTATGATTTCAGTGACAATGACTAAATGAAATATCAGAAATACTAATATCCACAAAATGACTAGCAACTGTGGAATAACACATATTTTGAACTGTCAATCCAGGCTAATATTCAGTTGCCTCAGATAGAAAACTATTACAGAACTCAGAGATAACCTGCACCCTTTGATCATTCAGGCCTCTGGAAGCAAGTCTTCTGAAGGTAATATAGATGCCTCGAAGAATAAGAGTAACCTGGGGAGAATGAGATAACTAGTGAAATTTTAGCTGGATCCATGTCTGAAAAGTTAAATACTTTCATCTGGTTCATGGGTCAAAAAATCAGCAAATACAGGCACTCTGTACTCACTTTGACCTACTCCTAAACCTTCCTTAGAGAAGCTAATAAGGTCCTCTTTGCTACAGAATTGGAAATATAACTGATCTGTTTTTGAAGAAACTTAACTAAACTGGCCATCTTGCTATATCCTGTATCTTCCAAAAGTTTGAGACATCAAGGTCAGCTGAGTGGAACAACTGGAAGTCAAACCAAGAGCAACTGACTGAAAGTAACTAACTAGTCTTAATCACTTTCTTTCTCCTGCGGACTTCTTTTGTGAAGATTTAAGTTGCTTTTAATTTGGATTCCCAGCTTGAGACATGAAGGCTTCAGCCTGGAAACCCAAACAGGGAAGCATACAAACCTACAGTTTATTGCAGAAAGCTGATCTGAGCAGTTCCAAGAAACCAGCTAGGACTAAGAAGCTAATTGCAATGGGAAAATGATTGATTAATCCAGGGTAAAGTGAGTTGATTTGCAGCACTCTAACCAAACATCAGAACACAGAAACTATTTTAATGGATTAGACCAGATGTCTGCGTAGTCCAGAGAGGATAGCACCAGAATATGAACTCCGTAGTAGACAGATGTGAGATAATCTACCTTCCATATTAACTCTCAATCTCATTTGAAACACACAGATTGGCTTAAACCATGATACAGAAAATAATGCTGAGCTTAACAGTATAATAAAAGCTGATGGTAGTCCCTCTTCTGAAGTACTCTGTGCAATTCTGTGTGTCCTAATCCCCCTCCCCAATAAAAAAAAAGCTTAAAAACTTGCAAAAACTACTACAGAAACAAAAATCTTCTACATGAAAAAGAAATGGAAATATGAAAAGATTTGTATATATGGAAACAGTAAGTATAATTACCAGTGTAAGAAAGATCAACAGATTTACTTTCCTGTAACAGCAGAATAAAGAGATACTAATAAAACTGAAATGAAAAATTCTTACATTATAAAAAGGTATGTTTTCCATAAAGTATAATTAACATACAAAACCTCTTGACACAGTATATTTTCAAAGCTAAGAGTTTAGAGGGGTTTTAAACATCTTAGGTGTATATAATTCAGTATCAGATAATATTTAGGAAGAAACTTAATTTTTGTAATCACCTTTCTGTAAGTGCACATTATATTTTTTCTGACATCTTTCCTTGACACTGACTCTTGTCAAACACGGGTAACTGAATTAAACCAGTAAAGAATGGTCCATAACAGTAACCTGTGTTGCTATAAAGCATGGATAAGTTACCTTTAATTTCTCTGTAACTCAGTTTTCTCATTTGAAAATTACAAATAGCAATCAATATTTCAAGATGGGAAGATAAGACTTAGTTATTACTTGTGTTTTCTGATCCAGGAATAAAAACATGATGTTGCTGTAAAAACAAAACAGCAAGTATAATGTAGTCATACTGGCTAAATCAATTTATATGGTTTGAACAATGTTCAGTCCTTCTATAATGGCTTTATTCTCTTTGCATCCATACATAAAAATTTACATTTGTGCAAAATGCAGGTTCCAGAGCTAGATTCCTGTATCTCCTAAAGGCTGGTCCAGATCTGACATATCATGAAGACATACTAAGCAGTCAGGATGCACCAAGAACAAGAACGTTCCCCAGTTATATTACGTGCACATCAACAGTGTCTGTGCCACCCGGCACTAAGGGGACAAACAGATTCTTTTGGGGACCTGCCAAGAATCCCTAAAAGAACCTGTCTGTCCCCTTAGTGTCAGGTGACAGTCAGAAACCAAAGTTTAGGGGGAAAAAGGAAAAAAAAAACAAACCACCCCACCTTTTTTTTCCACAGCCTACTTTCCATGTCCTTTCTTAAAAATGGGCCAAGATCACAAGTTTGCTTCCCAAGCCCCACTGATCTCTGAAAGTTTTGGGTCTTTTGGCTATCTTTGTGGTTCTTTGCATTTTTAATTCCTCATCTGGTTTCTCAAAAAAAGAAGGACCCACAAATTAAGGCTTGCAAAATGGCCAGACAGGCATTGCAAAACTTAAGCGGGCATGTATCAGGAACACACAACAAAACATGATTTCAGCAAGCTGAAACACAACATTTATGAGAAAATCACTGATTAGTTAGCTGCAATGGTTAGATGTGGAAAAAGTTCTGGACAAGGTTAAAAATAAAAAGCAAATACTGTAAGGCTGCAGATTTAAATAATATAGCAGAGAACACAATATAAGACTAAGTTTATGCACTAATCTGGAAATAGTAGGAAAGTTACATTATATGTTAAAGAAAGTTACTGACAACGGCACAGACATAAGTAGATGAAGCAGGCAGGAAAGCTGACAAAGTCGAACAGCCACTGGAGATTTGTTTCCTGTTTCACAGCCCAGTCAGACCTGATCAGCTGTGTTTAGTAGTGTTGCACAACACAGTGGATGGAAACTATCACCTGCCTCATGGACAAGTTTAATGTACAATAAACTTTACAGTGTGGTTCCAGGGGTTCATAAACAGCATGGCTGAACACAGGCAGTTCAAGAACCTTATGGCAAATCCATTTAGATGTAGCCTTTGTAGTACTGTTCCCCAGAGCACAATAGCATTTCACATATTTATCATGTTTTTTCACCTTAAGTGGCACAAAAATCCAAAAGCAGTTCTACGGATAATGCATCTTCATTTGGAGCCACTTTTGAGGCTAAAAAGCACATGCACAGCAGCTAACACAGCAGGCAAGGAAAATGAACTTTTGGTCTAGGAATCCAGATAATTTATGTATGATGCTGTGGGATATTAAATATTCAGAAAAAACATCATTAGCTTTGTTTCATCCTCCAAATGCTAATATCTCTAATTTTCATAACTTATTTTGGGGGCTTTTGTTTTCACATGAGTTGGAAAAGACCTTAACTGTGTTTTGTTACAATAGGAAAGACGCCTGTACCTAGAGGATCCTTATCATTGACAAAGTTATCTTCACATACACAGTTAGAGACATTGTTAATACATCCCAAATAGGAAGAACAACATTTGGCACCCTCCTTAAAGAGACTCTCACAGAATAACGTATATGAGATGTAAGGTGTATGGCATGCTGCCCCTCTGCAGCCTCCAGGTACTTTACACCTCCTGGGACAGGTCAAGCAGCACCTGCAGGTCAACCCCCAAGCAATCAGCCTTGTGGTGCAGTTTCAATTCCAACCCTGTGTCTTCACATATTATTTTTTCATTCTAAATAAATCAGGCCACAGTTTCTTGTGTGAGAGGAACTCCTGTGCACCACCGTTTTGCTCTGCTCTGCTCTTCACCACTGCCACCTTTGCCCCCTGTGCGGGGTGGATGGTGCACAGTGCAGGCTATCCCACCATCAGCTTCTTTCTCTGCACAACCGGGGCTCTCCCCCACGTTTAGTTTGCTGGGTGAGCAGGGCTCTCACCCTCTCACCTTCCTCCCCGCAACGGGGCAATCCCTCCTCAGACAGGGCTGGAGTGCCTGGGGGCTCTTCCCCCTCTCCCTGCCTGAAGGGGCACTCCCCACGACCACCTCTCCCCCGGGAGGATGCTCCGCAATCCCCCAAGGGAAGGTGCCTTGCCCTCCTCCGCAGCTCCCTGGGCAGGGGCCTCTGCCCCAGCCCCTTCTCCACCTCAGTGCCCTCGGCCAGGAGGCGCTTCCCTCCCTTTCCCCTGGGAGAAGGGCTCCGTCACCTGCGCTCCGCTACGAGGCAGGCCCCCTCTACTGCCAGAAGCCCCTGGAGAAGGGGGGCTCTTCCCCTCTCCCCCCGCCCAGACGACTGCGGCTGGCACTGACCCGTCTCTGCCGTCCTGCTCCTCTCCGCCATATTTGTTGTCATCCCCCCCCACCTCCCCCCACGGAGCGAGACGCTGNCCATGGCGGCGCGGGGAGCGGGGGGCGGCGGGAGCGCCGCGCCGATGGACGGCGCCCGGGGAAAGCCTTTCCGGCGCCCCGGGGAGCCTGGCCGGGCCCGGGACGGAGTGGGGGGCGCAGAGCGTCTGCTCTCGCCGTCGCCCAGGCCGGCGGCCGCCCCGGTGGTCGCGGGTGGGGCGGCCGTGCGCGAGGGGAGCCGGCGCTGCGTGAGGGGCGGGAACGGCCATGCGTGAGGAGAGTCCCGCCGGCCGCCTGGCCCTCGGTGCATCCCTTTGCTGGTGTTTACAGGCGCTGCTCGCCCAGGGAAGGAAGGGCTTGTTATCTTCTCCCTGGTGACTGTCTCTACCTCGGCAATTACAGTAACAGCGCCCCGGAGGAGGGGGGCGGTAACTGGGTATCTGAGCCCCCACCCGGGCCTCGCTCCCCGCCGGCGGTGAGTCGGGCCCTGTGGTAGTCACAGGGCTCCGAGAAGGAGAGGCTCGTTATGCAGGTGCATGTCCCCCTCCACCCAGATCAGGGAGCAATTACAGCCTTGCAACCCGGAGGGGAGTGGGGGCAGAGGGGCCTGATGGCCTGTTTGGGTTAGGGGACCCTGTCGCCCCAGTGGGGAAGGGAGTGCATCCCTCTTGCTCTGGTTTCCAGCCTAATGCACTGAGGTGGAGCACAGGCATTACGAGAAGGCACTCTTTGGGCAGAGATAGCAAATTCATATGTGTGTGACTGCCCCAAAACTCAGCAGGTAAGACTGATCATGTGGTAGTTATGTCAACCTTTTTTTTTTTTTTAAATTTCTTAAGGCAGCCCAGTGGGGAGCTTCATTATGTGTGTGAGTGTTGCCTGTCTGTCTCCTTCTCCCAGACCTAGCAGGTGAGCCTGACCATATGGCAAATATAGTGATGCTTCCTGGGGACAGGAGGGTTTCGGTGTGCGTGTGTTCGCAGGCCCACTGGGTGACACTCACCATGTGGCAAATACAGCAATGAAGTCTTTGGTGCAAAGGGGCTAATTATGTGTGTGTTTCCCAAGAGACCCAGCAGGCTGGGTCTGATCATGCGTGTCTCACTAATGCAAGACTGAGACGGAAGCTTCATTATACGTCCTCAACACAGACGAACTCCAAGCTCTCAGAAGCAAGGCTAGCCATGGGACAAGCACAGTGTTACGAGCGAAGCATCGAGGCCTAGAATCATGTATATTTGCATACATGGGCAGACATGGGGGTGAATGCACCCCAAACTGGGTGGCTGTTAAAACTGAAACAGGGAGTATGCATGCGATGCTAAGCAATGGAAACGGGCAGGACTGTGTTTATGGCTATGTACACATTTACGTGTTTGCTTCATTATAGATAGTAAATTAATGTAACCACTTCCTAGTGACCAATGACAGTCAGTGAAACACTCCAAGCTTAAAAATCAAGGCAGGTAAAATTGTATCTTTCTCCACCTAAAGTTCTGTTCTTTAATCTTCAATTTACCTCTTTGTCTTCCTATCTGGTATGTGCCTTTTCTGCTCCAGTTCAACTCATCTTCACAAGACTCACGTGGATAATACCTGCAGGTTCTACTCTCTCTAGATTTTTCTGTAGGGTCAGTTGCTTCCTTTCTCCCTTGCTTTTGCGGCCTTCTTCATTATTCTTTCAGTTCATAGTTCTCTGGTTATTTTTGCAGCATCTATTTTTGTGGTTTCTCTTCCTTTGCTGTTTCCCTTCTTTTTCAGTGGCACTTAGGCCTCTTTCCTTCATCTACTTCTCTTCACTCTCAGTATCTTTCTTTAGTATTATATAAGCTAATTTACTATTTCTTTAGCCACATTCCTGGGCCAGTGACTCGATGAAATACCTGTCTGAAGTGGTGTACCAGGGGGTGATGGGGTTAGAAGACACACCCTTGCGCAGAAGAATAGTGGAGTGTGGATACTGTTCTTTGCTTAGCAAGGGCCATCTAGATCCAAGCTCTGGAAAACATTTTCTAGACGTTTCCCTCCGCAGTCTTCATAAACTGTAGGTGGTCACTAGCATACTGATTGGTCTCGCTGCTGACAGTGAACCACAGTAAGTACACCCCCCACCCCCATCCTCTCCCTTATACTCTTTCTCCAGGCTGGCAGATCACCCAGGTCCTGTGCTCTAGAGACAATAAAAAATGTTTCTTCAAATACATTAACAACAAAAAGAGAGCCAAGGAGAATGTCCGTCCTTTATTGGATGCGGGGGCGGGGAACATTGCCACGAAGGATGAGGAAAAGGCTGAGGTACTTAATGCCTTCTTTGCCTCAGACTTTAATAGTCAGACCAGTCATCCCCAGGGTATTCAGCCCCCTGAGCTGGAAGACGGGGACAAGGAGCAGAACAAACCCCCCATAATCCAGGAGGAAGCCATTAACGACCTGCTATGCCACCTGGACATTCACAAGTCTATGGGGCCGGATGGGATCCACCCAAGAGTACTGAGGGAGCTGGCAGAGGAGCTTGCCAAGCCACTCTCCATCATTTATCAGCAGTCCTGGTTAACAGGGGAGGTCCCGGACGACTGGAGGCTTGCCCATGTGACGCCCATCTACAAGAAGGGACAGAAGGAGGATCCAGGAAACTACAGGCCTGTCAGCCTGACCTCGGTACTGGGGAAGATTATGGAGCGGTTCATATTGAGTGCCATCACGCAGCACGTCCAGGACAATCAGAAGATCAGGCCTAGTCAACATGGGTTTATGAAGGGCAGATCCTGCTTGACTAACCTGATCTCCTTTTATGACAAGGTGACCCACTTATTGGATGAGGGAAAGGCTGTGGATGTTGTCTACCTGGACTTCAGTAAAGCCTTTGACACCGTCTCCCACAGCATTCTCCTGGAGAAACTGGCTGCCCATGGCCTGGACAGGCATACTCTGTGCTGGGTTAAAAACTGGCTGGGTGGCCGGGCCCAAAGGGTGGTGGTGAATGGAGTTAAATCCAGTTGGAGGCCGGTCACGAGTGGTGTTCCCCAGGGCTCAGTGTTGGGGCCAGTTTTGTTCAACATCTTTATCAATGATCTGGACGAGGGGATCGAGTGTACCCTCAGCAAGTTTGCAGATGACACTAAGCTGGGAGGAAGTGTTGATCTGCTTGAGGGTAGGAAGGCTCTACAGAGGGACCTGGACAGGCTGGACCAATGGGCTGTGACCAATTGTATGAGGTTCAACAAGGCCAAGTGCCGGGTCCTGCACTTGGGCCACAACAACCCCATGCAATGCTACAGGCTTGGGGATGAGTGGCTGGAAAGCTGCTTGGCAGAGAGGGATCTGGGGGTGTTGGTCGACAGCCGACTGAATATGAGCCAGCAGTGTGCCCAGGTGGCCAGGAAGGCCAACGGCATCCTGGCTTGTATCAGAAATAGTGTGACCAGCAGGACCAGGGAAGTCATCCTTCCCCTGTACTCGGCACTGGTGAGGCCGCACCTCAAGTACTGTGTTCAGTTTTGGGCCCCTCAGTACAAGAAGGACATTGAGTTGCTGGAGCGTGTCCAGAGAAGGGCAACGAAGCTGGTGAAGGGTCTGGAGAGCAAGTCTTATGAGGAGCGGCTGAGGGATCTGGGGTTGTTTAGCCTGGAGAAGAGGAGGCTGAGGGGAGACCTTATCGCTCTCTACAACTACCTGAAAGGAGGTTGTAGCGAGGTGGGTGTTGGTCTCTTCTCCCAAGTAGCAAGTGATAGGACGAGAGGCAATGGCCTCAAGTTGCACCAGGGGAGGTTTAGATTAGATATTAGGAAAAACTTCTTCACGGAGAGGGTTGTCAAGTATTGGAACAGGCTGCTCAGGGAAGTGGTGGAGTCCCCATCCCTGGAGGTATTTAAAAGACGGGTAGCTGTGGTGCTTAGGGACATGGTTTAATAGTGGACAGGTATGTTTGGATTCGATGATCTTAAAGGTCTTTTCCAACCAAAAGAAAAAAGACTCTGTGAAAAAAAGAAAAAGATTCTTCCTTGTTTGTTGCTGGGCAAACGATCCTGGGACATCCCTCCAAAATATGCCGCATGTACTCTGATCTTTTTCTTCTGTCCATTGAGATCTCATGGCTCTCAACATTTATATTAAATGTTCTTGCACATCCATTGAGAAGCATCATCGGCACCAATTCAGGCTTAACACAGACAAAAAATTCTCTCCTGGAATCTCTCCATGTGTGTGCATTACAGTACCTCCTACCTGTCTGTCTGTCTGTCACAAAAACCTAACCTGATGTTTCTTTTCCTCTTTCCTTGTCTAGTCTGTTATCACATCTGCCTTCCTCTTTCTCTATGAAAAGGTGACCACATCTGTATCAGTAGCTAGGACACTTTTTTGCTTCTGGTCATCCCTTATCCTGCTGCAACCCCTTTCTTTTAGGTTCCCTGATAGCCATGTCCCATCCCAGCCCTCCTTCAAATAATTTCTCATATTAACTTACTTTTTTTTTTTTTTTTTTTTTTTTTTTTTTTAAAAANGCAGTTCTGTCCAAGTCTGCAGCTCTAGTCTGGTTTCTTATCATGTCCCCACATCCCCTTATTCCCTTTGTTCTACTTGCTATTCCAGCTTTAGTGTCCCCTCATCCATATTTCATTCCTATCTATTAATACTCATATAACATTTTTCATCTGTAAATTTCTAAGAATTAAGTGCCTGTGGAGAAACCTTCCATATCAGTTCTTCAGATGACCTCTTTATTCATATTTCTCTGAGAGACTCACTTCTATGGTGACCACAGATACTAATCCAAAGGCCTTTTGCATCTGTCATTCTATTAACTCAAATACCTGCAAGAAGGTCTACTGAAATCCAAGACATCTGGGGGATAGCACTTTTTCCAGTCAAATTAGCTCTTCTGAGTTAACATGCTTGAAAAACCTAGAAATGCCACACTTATTTTTTTAGTCTGAGTTTAATGCTACGCTATAGTCACCTCACCAAGCTGAAATGGTGTTAAATATAGATGATATGCAGTCTTTCCAAAAACAGTAAGATAATTTGACAAGAGAGAACTGGAAAGTTCATATAGAAAGTTCCTTTGAAAATAGAAAGATAACTGAATGGTGTAACTTGAAGAATAAGGGGTGAAGAACGAGGGAAACAGTACTCAGGAGAAGCAGTTGCTCATTTTTATTTATGCATTTTTAGAGCACCTGAAAATACATTAGGGTGCTCGTCAGTACAAAGACATCTTTGGTCCCTGCCCTTCCAAAGCTAGTAATCTAATTTTGGACATTACAAAACAACAAAGAATAACAGAACACCATTGCAAAACACTGCTGCCCTGGTTATCCTCATAAGCATTGTTTCAGCCATATTCCTTATTTCAGTGTATCCCCCCTCTCCTTCAGCAACTTAGCAAGCAAAAGCTGCTTCACTTTTGTGGCTCTCTACAGCTTATTCCCACCCTATCATCTTTTAATATCCTATAGAGAAATCAACGTCTTCCCCCCACACATTTCATTCAGTAATAACCCTCTACTTGTTACATTTTCAAACCAGCACCTTCATGCTTTCCCTCGCTGCTGCTTCTCACTCCCACTCACCTAATTTTCCTCCTTCAAATCCCTCCCTAAAAATCTCCTATGCTGTGATGTCTACTGAAGGAATGATAATGAACAGTCAGCTGTGTGCCAAGATTACTGTCTATCATGGTGACTAGTGTCGTCTTATTCTGATCTGTCTCTTGCATCCACTTCTTGTGTTGGACTGAAAGTGACTTGAAGCAGGCCCCCTCTTTTCGCTGTGTTAGTTATGGGTTCTGGAGTGGACTCTTAAAATCCATTATATAAACAAATAAAAATAAATTGAGGCAATGGAAATAAAAATGGAAATGCTGGCCAAGACCAGGAAGATTAGGCAGTAATTCAGTTATGATTCATCAGCTTAGGTAAATTTACATAAAAATTAATGTGACTGACAACTCCCTTCATTACAAATATTGAGAAAGAAATTATTTTTCTAAATACGGATTTGTGCCATTTTTCTATTTATTTATAATCTATAAGGACCTGAGGAGTATGTTTTACTTTGTTATCTGTGCTTGTATTTGAAACATTAGATATTCCATTTTTTGTTTGTTTATCTTTTGGCTGCAGCCCGCAAGACTGTGTGGTGACTAAAGAACATGAGAAAGCATAATACCACAAGAGCAAAGACTGAAAGGAAAAAATATTTCTGATCTTTTGTTTTTAACATGAGTATAATTCAAATACGTTGAAGATAGAATGATTTGCATTCAATACTTTCCATTCCACTAGAGGTGGCTGCTGTCAATACGTATCTGTCGAAACTCCAAAGATCTTCCAAAAAAATCAATAAAAATCCAATTTCACAATCCTGATATTTTCAGTGTTTAAAAAATTGGCAAAACACACCCTTTTTTATACATTACAAAAAAGCCAGTAAGGTGCATTATTGATTTTTCACAAATAATTTTAAAGTGACTGTTTAGGCTGGATGAGAATGAGAAGATAAGAGTATTAACAGGAGTTTTGCATGCGTTTCACACACCACATATATGGTATGGTGTATGGTATAGTTCTTCAAAGTGGAGATTTAAAAATCTAGGTGTAATTGTGTAGAAATCATAAAATTACTTTTTTTTGTATCACTTGCCCTGTGTAGAATATAGTAGTGCATGCATTCAAGTATATGTTCTATCGGTACTTCAACTTTGACTACTGTCAGAGAAAAGGCCGTGACAATGTTTCTACTACAAACAGGCCATCGATGTTGGCTGTGCAAGCAGAGTAGGTACAATCCAAATTAAAAAAAAAAAAAAAAAAAAGAAAAAAAAGTCTGGTCAGAGTTTTTAGCCAGGATGTTATGGTCTGGTGGATTCAGACAGAAAATTAAATCTGATAAAGAAAAAAAGAGAGCCAAAATGAAAAACCAAAGCCTAGACTGAGGTAGCAAAATTGAAGTGAGTTATAAAACATGCATACATAGTGGAGTAATGCTATAATCTTCTTATTGTAACCTTGATCCACTCTTTCTCTTCTTCCAGCATTTATTGCTCTCATTAGTTATGTAATATCTAAAAACAGATTGTAAATTTCTTGTGTCAGGACAGTATCTTTAATGTATTCTGAACATGCCTAGTATAACTTTAGACATTCTATACAAAAATATTACCTCTTGGGTTTTTCTGTATTATTTCTAAGCATAGGAAAAATTAAAATGCAGTAAGTCTGGAAAGGTCAAACTGTCTACCCTCATTCTGTGCATGACTTTAGAAATAATCAAAAAGTTATGCTAAGATATCCAGTATGAAACCTGAGACACCGTGATCACAAAACTTGGATCAATTTGTGCCCGTGCAGGTGAAGCATCATCTCATTTCACTCCTGAAAATATTTTTTTTAAATTTTACATTTTATGGATGTTTTGAACTGTTTGTTCCTAACGATTGTCCTCACAGATGTGCATCAATATTGTGTAATTACACAGAGAAACTGTCAGCCCGAAGGAACCCAACCTGTAAATTACAACCATACTGATTACAGAAGGTGAGCAATTTGTGACTCCAGGATTTTGAATGCTACCTTGCTTTTCTACTCTTCCACGAGCACTTTTGAGCTTGTAAAAGCAGGGGACCACCAACGTGAAGCACTTTCTCAGACACACTTCTTTCCTCTTTCACTATTCCTCTAAGCAGGGCAGAGCTCTGGTGGGGGCTTGGTTGCCGGTGCACACTTACGCCCTGCATTTGCCTAGGAAAGGAAAGAAAGGTCAGCGCCAGCCACCTGGGTGCAGAATGGAAAAAGAAATGTTACCCAGGGACAGGAGCAAATGCTTACTATTACAAAACTGATATTTTTAAATTATTTTCGGGAAATAAAAGAACCGACATTTGTAAGTTCCCATCAGAAAGGCATACACATGTATACGATAAAAGTGCACTTTATCTCAGAAAGATGAAGGGCTAAGTCAGTTCTCCTGGGATTTGAACATGTGGATCAAGACAGTTTAGGAATTTCAAACCTGAAATGCAATGCTAAGCGAGAATAACTATTCTGTGCCATTCAGAGGCAGGTAGAAGGGGCCCAAAGAATGCTTCTACACTGGAACCCTAGAATTCCCTGGAAGCTCTCAGTAGTGAAATCACTTTCAAGTAGTTTCTAATTGTATAGCTGCTAAATAAACTGTTACTTTGTGGATGTTTCCAAGGGGTCTACATGATCCTGATACAGTCCTGGTGGCAGTGATTACTATACCTATGCTTAGAAATTAAAATATATGCTTGTGTGATGTTTTCATATATTTATTGAAAATTATTTAATATCTATTNATTTTAATATTCTATAAACTCTGCAATTCTCCTCTTATCTTTTAATACTTTTTAGCATCTACTGTTAAAATTCTTTTAATGTAGATAGTGAACATCTGGAAAGATGAGAGAGGTAGAATCAGAACTTAATTTGGGATTAACTGAACAATTGTTTGCTGTCTTGAAACTGATTATTTAGCCCCCAACTGAAATTTAATTCTTTAGAGGAAAGGAGAGTTCATAATGGATTTAGGAACCATGTTAAGTTCCATAGTTTTTAAATAAATTCATTATTTGTTTTTAGTTAGAATTTCTCAAGGTTCCAGTGGCACAGAAAAAGGAGCAGCAAATCACCGAGAGACAATCACTACATGTAGCAGCTGGGAGAGAGGAGGTAAACTGAAACTGCAGGAATTTACTTTAGACTGCAATAAGCTTATGTTAGCTAACACATGGCAACTAATACACGATAAAATCCCAGTGCAGAAAGGCCATTTTTAGTTTTCACATTTGTTAGCAGATCATGGTAAACAGTTGGCTCACCCTAATATGCACTTGTCTTCCCTAGTATATTTTTCACATGCTAAGTGGCAAGGAACCGTCTTTCTCCTATCATATACAAGGCCTATGAGTGCTCAGATAGGGATGAAATAGATCTATGCCAATGTAAGCCAAGTGGACTAACAATGATCTTTTTTTTTCCTTTTAGAAGAATCCAAGGAATTAATTCAAAGGCTGCACGTAGATTGCCTTTGGTAGTTAAGTTCACATGTGGGCTTGAGTTCAATGCACTAGATGGCTTGAGACTGTCAGCCATCAAGGTCCTAGTTCACCTTACGCCTTTTGTTTTTGCACTGTACTTGTGCAGGAACACTGTTGGCTTGCTAGTTATTCCATAAGCCATGCAGTGCCACCAAAAGAAGTCCTTGTAGTGCAAAATATTATCAACACTGGCCTTTAATAATAGTACAATAAGGAAAACTCAAGCCCATAGCAGCACTCCAAACAGCTTAGAAAACCAATAATAGCAAGTCAAAGCCATTCTCTGTGGAATCCAGGGTACAGAGTAAAGCAAAAGATGGGGTCTACCAAGGCCAACCACCTTCCCCCAAGAGTACAGGAAATAGCATTGTTTTGTGAATCTAGTCCTAAATACTACCTGCTATGGCAAAATAACATGAACTCAAGTGAAAAAGGTCATTATGCCTCTAAGGACAATGTTGTAACTGATGATGGTTAGCAAGATGACCAGGGATTAGTGCCGCCCATGCAAACTCCAGCCTGACCATCTTGAGATAGGCAGAGATCTGGCTTTAGCATCATTAGAGAATCGTTACACCAAGATAACATTCATAATAACATTTAAAAATCACTATTTTATGTGTCTGAAGACATAAAACACACAGCATCTTGTCTTTAATTTCTCTGTATTTTGGCCAAGTAATATCAAATTCTAGGTGTTCCTGAACAATATGATTACCAAAGTTTTTTCCCTTGTTATAACTAGCAATGCTGAGAAGTGGATATTCAGTAAGACATAATCACACCCAATTATCTGTCCCCAACCTTGCATATAGAGTCTGAAGAAAAAANCTTAACGTGAAAGGAATTTTGACACCTCAGAAAATGAAAAACTCCTGAGGAATATTCCAGGCCAACCTTACCAGAAAGGTCCCAGTAACTTTTTGTGCTGCAAGGGACATGGTTTAGTAGCGGACAGGTACGGTTGGACTCGATGATCTTAAAGGTCTTTTTCAACCAAATGATTCTATGAAATTAGAATGACTTGAAGTTCAGATGAAGGAAGTACACAGTAAAAAATGTAGTTACATACCGTGTTTATCTTGTAAACAAAGATATTTGGTGAAGCACAGATGGGCTACTATTTCTTAATCCTCTGACCCATAAGGATTGGCAGTGAGACAGTGTTCCCATTAATACATCTCTCACTCCTCCTACTTTTTTACATGGCATTGAAATATTACATTTGGAAACTCATTGACTCACTGAGGATGGTGGCTGCTATACCAGAGAAAGGAAGCTAATTTCCTTTTCCTATTTTGAGCACACACAAAAGTGGTGGCAACCTAGGAACCAGGTCTTAGAAACAGCACCTGGAATATAAAAGCTCTTAAATTTTACCTGCCAGAAAGTAATGTTCCATTACACAGGAGAACTGAAGTTCAAGTATACGAAGGGTCTGATTAAGGAGTGGGCACAGCGCTGTTTAGGACAGCTAACCTTGACCATTCCTGAAACTGTGCCAAAATTAGAATGCGTGGCAGTTGCTCACAAACCAGACACAGTATGTAACT
>VYZW01021141.1:27240-48256 GCA_013401315.1 Balaeniceps rex
AGCCTCTTCTTAAATAGGACACATGAAAAGTCTTGCACCTGGGACAGACTAACCCCTTCAATGGTACAGGATGGGACTGACTGGCTGAAGAGCAGCTCTGCTGAAAAGGACATGGGGGTCCTGAGGATGTTGTACACTAAGCGTGAGCCAGCACTACGCTCTGGCAGCAATGAAGGCTAACAACATATTGTGCCATATCAACAGGGGCATAGACAGTAGATTGAGAGATGTAATTATTCCCTTTTACTCTGTATTCTTTAGGCTATTTTAGTATCTGGAATATTATGTGCAGTTTTCGGGCCCCCTGTACAAGAAAGATGCTGATAAACTTGAGATGGTTGAGCAGACAAGCACCGAGGTGTTCAGAGGGCTGGAGCACTTGCTCTTTGAGGAAAGCCTGAGAGACAACAGCTTGTTTAGTCTGGAGAAGAGACAGCTTCCAAAATACCTAAAAACAAACCCTGTGCCTATTTAAGAAGAGGCTACCAAAATGATGGAGCTAGGCTCATTACTGAGGTGCAACTGGATATAAGGAAAAAAATAATTAAATACAAGGATATTTAAGCACTGGAACAGGTTGCCCAGACAGGCTGGGGAATCTCCATCCTTGCAGGTTTCCAAAAACTTCATTGCACCAAGTCCTAAACAAACCAATGTGATTGCAGTGCTGACCATGATCTGAGCAGGAGTTTGCACTAGAAAGCCTCCTAAGGTCCCTTCCAACTGAATGATTCTATGATTCCGAGCACATGGAAGAGTCTTTTCAAAGTTAGACTTTGCCATCCATCCTATCCTTAGAGTTGTCACTTTACATGTGTAGTTCTGGGCTGATGTCAAAAGAAAGTAAATTAACATGTCCTCCTCATCCTTGTATCTCAGAAGCAGGTTTAAGATCAATGTCCTGTGCATGCTGACCCTAAATTCTACTGCAATGTTAATGTATCCCATTATCAGAAAATAACTTTTACTCACTATTTTTCCTTCCTTGCAGATGTACCCATGTGAAAGTGGGTAAAGAATTTCATTGTATCATGGAGCCTTTCTCTTCTGGGAATCCAGATGGTTTTCTATTTGATATTTTACAGAAAAGGTATTGAAAAATAATGTTATCTTTGATAATGTCTCTTTACAGCTTATTCATCAATGGTTTTAGTTATGGTAGATCAATTCTTTTCTATGCTCATCCATTTCTCAGTCTTCTGGTTTGTCTAATTTTTCATCAGCTGAATCTTTTCCTTGCATAACTGAAATATAAGCTATGGTTTCACACACATTGCTGTGTCCCTAAGTCCACAGTTCCTGAACATTAATTGGATAAACTGTAATGCAAATTGGTAATAAAGCATGCTATATCCCAACACTGTAAAGAAATGTGAATTTTGAACTGTTCTCATGAAAAGCAAAATTTAATTACATTACTCCATTTAATGAAGTCAGACATACTGGAACTAGTGTCCTCTTACAACCTTAGGTTTCATTTCTTTATAGTTACATTCATACTGTAAATTCCCTGGTTAGCAAGTAGGACATTGCAGGCAATCCTCAAAATGAACAATAATACTACAGTATAGTCACTTGTTACATGATTGCACATTCTAAATGTGACAGTATTTAGCACATAGTAGAAATGCATACTGGAAATGAACCATACATTTTCTTCCTATTTCTGTTAGTAAGAGTGTGTAAACCTGTTAAATTGTGCAGTTTCATATCCGAGCTCTTATCTCCAATACTATGAAAGACTGCCTTAAAGTATTTAAACCTTCTTTGTGTTGTATCGTCATGAAGGAAAAACCCAAGCTGTAAAGAAAACTTACAAACATACAAAATTAAAAGGGCCACTGGAATTCTCTAACTTTTGTGCAATTAAAGTGGCATATAATGGGATTTCTATGATATGATAAATATACAAAATTAAGCATAAAAATAGCTAGGAGCCTATTTTGGGGCAACTATACCATACGTTGGTGGCTTTGCCACAAACTAAAGCCAAAGACCCACTTCTTTTAACCACATGAGAAATCCAATACTCTTCCTGAGGTGCAGTACCATTTATATCAATAGAGGAAGCAGTTTAAACCTATTCAAACAAGAAAAAAATCTTGAAAGTCCAGAAAGGTAATAAACAATATATCCTTGTTCTTTTTCCACTTCTGGCTGTGCAAATCAGAGAAAGTAGAAAGTTGGGGTAGCAGTGGAAGACTCACCAAAATACGTTTCAAAAAGAAGGAAAGATATTTAAATTGGTATAAAAAAATTAATGTTATACTGACTGTTGAAGGCAGAGTGAATACAAAGTCATGTGGCTCTGAGGCCTTATCTTTTACACTGCTCTTAATTAAATGCAGCTTTGCTTCTACTGGATGCTAAGAGGTTTTCAGGTTACTGACTGTATTAAATGACAATTAGATACTTATCTGTATGAACATTGCAAAGTTGATTGAAAAAAGATAACGTGTGAAGTCTGCGTCAAAAAAGAATATTGCTGATTCATTCTAATGTGCTTAGACACCCCTGAACTCCAATGGCTCATCAGTACCTCATAGTATAGGCCATAATCCTTAGCAGATAAAGGCTTAATCCAAGATAAATCGTAATAAATCCAAATGAGATTAGACCTTCACTGAAATATTCAATGACTGGTGTAAAAACATTTTTGAGTGACTGTGATACATCAGTGGGAGTCACTGACAAAATTACGTACAGAACTTCAAAGAAGTTGCAATAACAGTTAAAAGCAGAAATTTACTGATAAGTGCCACCTGGGGGGCTGGTGTTGAGTGTTCTTCACCAGCCTCACTTCTTAACAATATCCTTCTGATCTGTGAGTCTTCATGGTTTAAATCAGTGGTCTGCCAAAGTCACCTACTATCTGAAACAAATGTTTTATTTATCTCCTCCTCCCCACTCCTACTATTCTGAATCTGAATAAAACCTGCAGGAGCCTTAAGGCTAAATCATTCAGTGAGATCCACTGGCATTTTCATCCCGTCCGTATTTGGTAGCTTATGATTATCTGGATGACTTGTTAAGTATTTATAGTAAAGCGCATCTTTGCATAGTATTTTAAAAAATCAAAAAGCCATATGAACTAAAATTAATAGTGCTATGATTGATTAAATGCATTATGGTGAGAGATGGACAAAAAGATAAGAAAAATTGTTTGCTGCTAAAATCTGAGATTACTACAAAAGTCTAGAATCTTTACCTGAATCTTTACCTAGAATCTTTACCTTTACCGAAATTTCAGCCGTCTTTACTTGTGACACAAGTATAACCTCTTAAGCTGCCAACTGTAAACAAAAAGCTGCTGTCTTGAAGCAGAAGCATTTCAGCTACATATTATAAAGTTTTTTATTCTGTAATAATAAAACCTCCAAGAAATCCTATTCTAAAAAACTGTATTGCCTTACATTCACCAATTAAAAAAAAATCACTACAAGAAATCACTACTTAGTAAATTGTAACATGAATTAAATTAAAATTCTGAATGAAGCTGCCCATGTAAGTCTGAGTTCCATTAGTATTACTGACCATACTCGGAGTTGTGATCCTGGGACACTGGCTTCATAGGAGTTTTGACTATGTGAAGAATTAAGGTTCCTATCTGATGTCCTCAAAACCTTTGATGTGTTTATAGCTTTTATAGGTCAGTTGCAAAGATAAGCTTTGTAATGGCTTTCTACACTTACCTTGAAAAAGCACTTATACTCTCTTCCCATTGCTTAAAATACATAAATATTTACTTCTGCCAACATCTTCTATTTATTCTAAAAACAGTGGTATGCATTAACAATATATTGATTCAGAATGCTATATTCTGAATAGGCAATTTCATCATTGTGCTCTAATAGCACAGTGAAGCTATCATTTTGTCACCATCTGACTTTAGCTAGTCCTGCTGTTTCATCATAAAGTAATACAAGCAAAATTCTGCATTAGGTGTTACAATTTTAACAGTGAACCAGGTAAGCCACTTCTCATTAGCAAATCACACCCCCTCCATTCAGTCCAGGTTTCTAAACTTCCGTAGATCCTATTGTTGGTTGCTCAGATTAGACAAAGAAACGGGGCGGATTGTGGGAGGAGTAACGTGAATTAGATGCTCAGGTAGAGCCAGATGCACATAGACAAAGCAACACAGGTGCTTTTCTAATTCACGTGTAGAATGAGCAGTCACGTCCTTTGAGTTGAGACTTCACATCATTTTCGTTGCCTACAACATACGACTCATTTTTCTGAAGGAGAAACGTAAGTTCTTATTTTAGAAGGCATTTTTGTTGTTGGTTTTGTCGTATAACTAAGATATGAAGTAACATGAAAATGAACTAAATCTTTTACTTTGCATAGTATATATCTAAATCATGCATTAGCAGTGTTCAGTTGTAAGAAACATTCACATTTCTTCATATTTGAGCAGATTTACCTAGAATTCTCTTTTCAGAATAACAGTACCGGGCTTTACACTTCTCAAGAGTACAGAAGACTTTCCTATGACTATTTTCTGTTATATTTTAAACGACAGTTAGGAATACTGTCTGAATCTAAACTTGTATCATCAAGCAAATGCCACACAATGATCATTAGTTGTGCAACAATGTAGACCTTTTGCTATGCCAGTGGAGAAATATTTGCACTGTAACCAGATCCAGTAGGAACTATAAAATGGTAGATACAAGTTTTTGGAGTATTAAGTAGAATTTTTAAATCTTTTTTTTTCCAGAGACCTAAAAATCTAGGCAAATAACTGAAATACTGAATAGTGCAGACTCAGTATACTGCAAAGAAAAAAGCTGTGCAAGAGATGTCATTTTCTTTAGGTATACAGGTCTTCAAAGTGAACTGCTTTTAGAAAAGCTGTTGTCTAATGGGGTGATACCTTATCATTTAATGGATTGATGCCCTTTTCTTGACTGTTGTTTGGAGCTAGACTTCTCAATTTTTAAGAATATCAATACCTCTTCAAAAGAAAGTTGTAGAGGCTGTAAGTCAGGAAGGATTTCCATAATTCTATCAAAATACACAGAAAGAAAAGATACAGCGCACTTACAAGTACAGCAACACTACTTTGGTTCAGAGAGAAGTATTTTGATACCAGTACACTGTTTGGGGGTAGATGATTTTTAATATAAGATAGAGTGCACTGAGAAAATAAAAATTGTTTCGGGGGGGGGGGATCTTAATTGAGCTTTGTCTCGATTTCTGACAATCGCATTTCATATCTTCACTGTTTAGAATAATTTATGTATTTTAGGGGATGCCTGCACAGAGTATATCACAGGCCCTTTCTGTATGTGATAGTGAGTCTCTAAAACAAGAGGATTTTGACCAAACTAATAGACAGATGAAGCCAAACAAACAAATTGCTGCTATGCTAATTTCTGAAACAGATGGCTCTGATCCAGTATTTGCTAGCAAATGTAATTCATTGTCAATCTAACACAGAATCATGTATGTCTTTCTGTCATTCTGTATGTATAGCATATAGGGAGAAATCTGGCTCAGGATACTCCACCCACAGCTAAATTTATACACAAAGAACTGAAAATCAAAGTGCATAAACAAGTACAAATTCTGCCGTCCTTACTGGAAGCGGAGATTAGACCACTGTTTTGAAGTTTCAGGCACAGATCTTCAAAAGGCCTGATACATTAGGGCTATAGTCTTTCCTCACTTTGTGGTAGAAATACCCTTGAAATTAACGCAAGTTGTATACATGGCTTGCAGCACTAGAGCATACCAGGCAAACCACCCTATAAACTTTTAATTTTCTGGACACAAGATATTTTATTTAAATGGCTGAGATTTTGTTACCTTTAACCAAGCTCCCTGAAAAAAGTCAATAAAAATGTAAGTAGTTTTGCATCCAGCCTCCTGGCCAAGCCATGCCGTTGAGGCTATGGGTCTAATTCAGCTTTCTGAGACAGTCTGTCTTTGCTGTTGGTGTATCTTCAGCTAAATTTAGCCTAATGTTAAGAATGACCTACACAGCAAGGAAATAAACTGTTTGAAAAAATATAGGACAAAGCTTATGTTTAAGGGAAAGCTTCCCACAATGTTCTATTTGTGGCACACGATCATACATTTGTGTCACATCATCTTATCCTTTCCGTGAGCATTGATGAAAAAGAGGATTTTTAACCTACTCAAAATTCTTCTTTGTACATCTTTATCTGCAAGGGTCACAGACCTGGTCAAAAACAGGGGAAGCACCTCCAAGCAGGAGATCAGAACAAATCCCATCCTGTCTGCTGCACTTTATTTTCATTTCCAAATCGTGAAGCACCTGGATGCGTCGCGGCCCTGGGAGGGAGCAGAGCTGTGCAGACCCACTGGGTACGTTACACCGGCTCCGGTGCTTACCTTCACGCACCCATCCACGGGGGTCACCCCTCCGTGGAGCTCACCGATCCACACGGGTGCCCTCTCACCCACCCCAGCTGCCCCACGAACTCCCCCAGCTGCTGCTGATTTCGCAACGCGCCCGTGTGAGATAAAAAGCCCTTCCCCTATTACCCTACCCCCTCTACCCGGGCGCTACCGCTACTAAGATGGCGGTGCCGCCTCACGCCGCTCCGTAGTGCTGTGCCGCGCCCCGCCCGGCTGCGCGGGAGACCCCGTGGCCGCCACCGCCACGTGCTGCCGTCGCGCGCCGCCCGGCCGCGCGCGTCTCGTGCTGAGCCGGCGGCAGAAGATGCGCGTCCAAGGCGCGGTGAGGAACACCCCCCCCTCCTTCGGCGCGCAGAGTGCTACCGGGGGCGGGGGGGCACACGGGAGCCAGGTCTCCGCTGCACCGGCAGCTGCGGAAACGAGGGGGAAAACGTGACTTTCCGGGATCGCGGCGGGGAGGGGGCGCCGGTGCCTTTTGCGCCCCCGCCCCCCCCCCCCCCCCCCGGGGGCCCGGGGGGGGGGGGGGGGGGGGCGGGGGGGGGGGGGGGGCCCGGGTCCTTTTCCCCCCCCCCCCCCCCCCCCCCCCGCATGGGCTCCGGGGCGTGGAGGGAGGAGTGACCGCGGGGCGGGGGAGGGCCCCGCTCCCCGTTCAGGCGGCGGACCTGCCGTGGAGGTGTAAATCCTGCCTCGGGGCGTCGAGTGTCGCCGTCCCCGGGGGCCGGGTGTGGCGGCGGGTCGTGTCTCCCGATACCGAGGCTGTGCTTTGGGTCGGCCCGGGTGGGAGTTTTGAGTGGTGCTGCGCGGCTGGGCTCGGGGGCGGCCAGGCCGCCTGCCCCGCACCAACACAAGTGCATTTCTTCCGCTTCTAAAGAATTTTTTTTTTTTTTTTTAAAAGGGGTAATTTTTCATGGTGTTTCCTCAACTAGCGTTTTTGGAAGGAAAAGATAGTCACCGGAGTCGCCTTGTGCTCCCAGTCCCCACAGCGGTTTGCTCCCAGCTCAGTAGCCTCCCCTGGCTGCTTTGGTTTTGCAAGGGCGTGCTCTGGGCTTCACAGCCGCTGCCCGCAGGCAGGAGCGCCGGGGGCAGCTGTGCGCCGTGACGCTGCCTTCGCGGCTAACGACCTTTAATGACTGGGTAGGTTTAGAGGCTTGATTGCGTTAAATCTATAAGAGCCAGAAAGAAAAGGTTAAATTCACCGGTGTCATGACTCGGTGCAAATGGTTTCTCTTTATTTCAGTATGTATATACGTGGTGGCGAATTTAAGAGTTTCAGGCTCCAATCTAGTTTACTGTGATTAGCATAGTTAAGGTGTTTTTAATTAAAATTTTTACCCATGACAGTATAGTTTTAATTGCATGATACTTACTATGGAAGTTAGCATGGTTTTGTGCCGATAGCATTTTTTTTCCTGCAGTGGACTGATAATATTAAGTATTCCAAGCTACTAAAAGGGTAACTTTGATATATTTGAAACTTCTGGTTGCTTGTTATTCCATCTAATATAAAAAACTATATTGCTAGGTAAGTGTTATCAACGAACATGTGTGTTAAAAGATGTATTTCTCTAGATATGTTTTTGGGTGCTTTTTAAGTGTGATGGCACGTGTTGAATAAGAGGTATAGACTCATATTGACTGTGGAGACTTGGAAGTAGGGCTGCCTATGGTGATAGATCATCTTTTAAATTTCACCAAAGGAAAAGTGGGATAATTCATGTTGCATTATTGCGGTGGGTTGACTGTGGCTGGATGCCAGGTGCCCACCAAAGCTGCTCCGTCACTTCCCCTCCTCAACTGGACAGGGGAGAGAAAATATGACAGAAAGCTCATGGAGATCACTTGCCAATTACTGTCACAGGCAAAACAGACTTGACTTGGGGAAATTAGTTTAATTTATTACCAATCAAATCAGAGTAGGGTAATGAGAGATAAAAACTCAGTCTTAAAACACTTCCCTCCACCCCTCCCTTCTTCCCAGGCTCAACTTCACTCCCAATTTCTCTACCTCCTCCCCCAGAGCAGTGCAGGGGGATGGGGAGTGGGGATTGAGATCAGTTTATCACGTGTTGTCTCTGCCACTCCTTCCTCCTCAGGGGAAGGACTCCTCACACTCTTCCCCTGCTCCAGCATGGCGTCCCTCCCACAGGAGACAGTTCTCCATGAACTTCTCCAATGTGAGTCCTTCCCACAGGCTGCAGTTCTTCATGAACTGCTCCAGCGTGGGTCCCTTCCATGGTGTGCAGTCCTTCAGGAGCAGACTGCTCCAGTGTGGGTCCCCCACAGGGTCACAAGTCCTGCCAGCAAACCTGCTCCAGCATGGGCTTCCCATGAGGTCATGGCCTCTTTCAGGTGCATCCGCTTGGCTCTGGTGTGGGGTCCTCCACGAGCTGTAGATGGATATCTGCTCCACGGTTAACCTCCATGGGCTGCAGAGGGACAGCCTGCCTCAGCATGGGCTGCAGGGGAATCTCTGCTCCGGTGCCTGGAGCACCTCTTCGCCCTCCTTCACTGACCTTGGTGTCTGCATAGACGTTCCTCTCGCATATTCTCACTCCTCTCTGGCTGCAGTTGTGCAGGGGTTTTTTTCCCCTTTCTTAAATATGTTATCCCAGAGGCACTACCACTGTCGCTGAGGGCTCAGCCTTGGCCAGCAGCGGGTCCATCCTGGAGCTGGCTGGCATTGGCTCTATTGGACATGGTGGGGGGGGGGGGGGGTTNTGCAGAAGCCACCCCTGTAGCCCCCCACTACCAAAATCTTGCCATACAATTACATGTTCAATTTGTTTATCAGTTCTTAAGCAGGTCTCCCACTGCCTTGTTGGAAGGTCGTTCTACACAATGGCACCCTCAGCAGCATTTAAGGCTTCTATTGTCTCTGTATTAGTAGAAGGCCACATAATACTATTTAACAGATACATCGGAGGTTTAGTTTTGTGCCAGCACTTGGCCTTTTCTTGTAAAAAAGGGCCAGGGAGAGCAGTTGAGAATTTTTTTTTAAATAAAATTAAAGCAGTTTCCTCTTTTTATTTAAAAGCTCCAGAACAATATTGGAAACCTTAAACAAGAATGCTGTTGTAGTGGTTGAGAAGCAGAAGCTGCAACATATTCAGAGCAAAATTGAAATTGATAGTCTAATTTTACTATCCACACTGAGTGACATACAAAATAGTAAGGAAGCCTAAATGATGAAAAGTAAATTAGATTTTTAAATTAGGTAATGTTTGAAGATGTTAGAGTATTATTACATTTATTTCGTTGTTAATATTCTGGGATGTTTTAGGAAAAAGTAAGGAAAGATAAATCATACCAAAATAACTTAAATGACATTTAAAAAAAAATCAATTACAATGTGAGGCTTATTGCTATTCAGAGGAAGAAGCCTTTGCACAGAAGTAAGCCTTTTACTTTACTCCACCTATTTAACTGAAAAATGTAGACTTAGAAAGTGCATGTCTAGCTTTTGCAGTAGAGAAGCCTGGGAATGGTCTGAGATGGAGATTCCTGCACCATTCCAGTTCAGCATTGCTAGTGAGAGGCATGGCACAGGCATATATGTTTTTATGTAAATTTTGAAGGTTTTGAAACACAGTTAACTTTTTTAGCCATTTACAGGAAGGACTTGTTACGTATTTTTGTCTCAGTACCAAGAAGTACCTCAGATTTAGAAGTTTAAAACGAACTACTTACTTGTAAGATGTGTGCTATGGCATTAGTTAAGGCTGCTTTACAGATTTCAGGATACCCTGGTTTTGCAAGAGGAAAAAAGGTGACACCCTACAGCCATAATAGTCTGAAAGCTACAGGCAGGACAGCAATCCAGTGGTGGCCCTGCAGCCTCTAACTTTAAAAATGGGCATGGGAAAAACATTGCTGCAGGCAGTGAACTCTTCTTAGGTAGTTTAAGGGTTAGGTTGGGCTAATGCATAGTGATACACCAGAACAGAATTTTTTTTAAAAGCCCGTCAGTTTCTATTAAATGTAAGAGCATACTTTTAAAAAGTAGAATTTTGGTTCCACATAGCTGCAGAAATAACTTTCTGAAAGATGGTTCCTGCTAAGATTTTGCTAAAAGAACTAGTTGACATGTATCTCAGTGGGGTGTTGGGTTTCATGCCCACTGTGTTGGGGAGAGGCAGAAGTTGTTAATAGCAAATAATTTTGCTGTTTGCATTCTGGGATTGTGGGTGGGAATTCCTTTTTTACCTATTTTTATTTTGCCTAGGTATACCTGGGGTTATTACAGCTGGGAGTCAGCAACTTTTTATTAATTTTCTAGAAATAGATGTGTAGCAAATAAGTTCTTAAATAACTCCAGGTTGTGTCAGCATTTTTCTTTGCTTGTTTCTGTCAGCATTAACTAACTGTTACTGTTCAAATCGGCCCAGTAACTGTTTTGAAGAATGGCAAAAGTAATGAGAAGGGATGTATTTTCATGGAATGGTAGTATATAAGAGGAAAGAAGTAAAACCTTAATATTGCCAGTTAGATTCCTATTATCTGTAACTGCTTTTTGGCCTTAAGGGAAGTTCATACCTAACAGTAAAATCTGTGTGAAATCGCATCATATTTTTATATTGGTCTAGCTGCCTACATAAAAGAAAAGCATGCGGAGTATAGCATTATTGATGTGGCAATGTATAAGGATCCATTTGTAGTAACTGTGGATTTGTTCGAGATGAATGGGGGGAGTGTATAATAATTATAATTCTGCCCCTGTAAGAATAATACTGTCCTAGGCAGAAAAGAGAAGGTCTCAAAACTAATGACAAAATATACCTGTCATACAAAGCTAAATCTCTGGTATTTTCTTCACTTTTGCTCAGTTTTTGGGTGGAAGAATCTTGCATTCAAACAACAAAGGAGTGCAAACAAGTTGTGGGATTAAAGAGCAAGCTGAAAAATCATGACTAAACTTGGTAACAGTGACAAAATAATTGTGGTCACTTCCAATTAGCCTGTTTACTTCACAGTACCAATTCAGATTTTTCTAATAAAGTATATACGCTGGTGTTTTTTTAATTAGCTCTCCTTGATTTTTCTTACATATCTTAATTAAAAGTTTGGTTGTAGTTGTTAATTATGATGTACTTGTTCAGCCTTTTGTTTAGTCTTTGTTCTGTTTATGAATGCTGCGTTCGAACAGCATTGCTCTTACTCAAACATCTTGCATGATAGTTTTCCTTGGGGGTTACGGAAATGATAATCAGCCTTATGCTTGCTCTGTTTCCAGGTGCCAGTAAGAGAGACTCTTTGGAGATGATAGCTCAACAAACAGACATTTCATGTTCTACCGTAACCTAGTCCAGTTTGTCAAAGATTGAATTTTAAAGCATTAAATTGCTTATCGCTAGCCTGAACTGCTGGTGAGATTTTCATGTTTCCCCTTTGGTTGGACTTCAGAGTTCTGGTTTCAGTGGGTTTTTTGGTGTGGAAAGAGGGTTATAGTGGAGGATCTAAGTGTGTGTTGTACTTCTTGCAGCCTTTTATATTTTGTCAGTTTGTTTTTCTCCCCAAACTGTTTGCAGCACAGAAAACTCTTAACCTCTTGTGAAAAGAAATAACATGTCAAATATTACAGTATATTACTAGATTCAAAAAGCAATTGACTTGTGAACCAGGCTTGGTGAACCATTTTATTCACAATGTCTTTTCATTACTTATTCAGATAATTGATGCAATGTTTGAAGTCCCTGAAGTGCACAGGAGCATCTGCAATTTCATTGACATAGTAAACTATTTTTAAAAAAAGTAACGTACTTCTGTGTCCTCATAATAGAAAATATGCAGCCTTTGTTTCCATAATGATTTAAAGTTAATGCATGGGAGATTGGGTTTGGGATTTCCAGAAATGAAGGATTTTTCCCACCTTTCAACAGTTGGGTTTTAGTACTGAAAAACAAGTGTAGTTTGTGTGGGTTTTGTATGACTTCAGTAAAAATAAGCATTCTGGTGCTTCCCCCGATTATGAAAAGTATTAATGGTAAATGGTATTATTTCTAAAACTGCTGATACTTCTCCAGTTTAAGAATACACTGAACAGATGCCTCCTATTGCCATCCACTTCAATATGTTTACTGGTGCTTCATACAGCCTAGGTCATATCCTTGTTTTCGTGTTTCTAAGTGCTCCTATAGCCTCTTCCTTCTGAATGCAGTCAGCTGCTCCCTGATTTGGTTTACATGCTCTTAGTGTCTCCCTCGGGTTCTCTCCATTCACCAGTCTTTCACAACAGTCTCTGCAAGCTTTGTTAATCAGCTCATCCATTTGCATTAGAAGGTTTTTTCCCTGTGCAAGAAAAATTGTTCGCACCCCTTACTGCTTGCTGTCATTCCTTAGTTTGGAGCAAATCTGTCCCTGCTTCCTAGTTCATTATCAAATTTATCACTTGCTATACTTCTACATAAAGCTACACTTTTCTATGGGTGTTTTTTTTTGCGTGTGTGTCTGTCTATGTTATCTGGCCCCTTGCCTGCCTTTATAAAAACAAAAGCTTACTTTTTCCTCTTGATTGATTTCTTCCACTTGGCTCCTTTCATTTTCTTCACTGACTAGTAGTTTTGTCACTTCTGGGATTTCATGCACTATTTCCAACACAGTTGACTTTATTTGAACCATTGTCCTCCATACTTCCATGCAATGTATAGCTAAAGAGTCTTTGTTGCTCAAGTTTGTCTGCCCTTGTTTTTTAGGTCTTTTTCAGTTAGGCGCACTGGCTTGCTAGAAAATAAATATCTACATGCTGATGCTTTCTTATGGGTAATATATAAACAGTGGATTTCTTGACCTTCCCAACACGCATGTTCGCTGTATATCCTTTTGTGTTTACTTTGCATAATTCCAAATTTCTTTTAGTAAGTGTTTTTACACCTCAATTCATGCATTTTGACATCCTTGCCAGTTTCTTTAGTTGCAGTAACCTGTGTAAAGCTACCTTTGGTTAAGCTGTTGCTCATTGCGTATGCAGAACCCCAAATTCTCAAAGGTATGTAAAAATGGTTATTGTTTAATAGAAATATTTCTATTGGAGGAGCTTTCTACATCAAAAGAGAAGGTCTGGCATCCCTGGGGCAAAGAAAACTTGCCCACCTCCTGTGTGCATTGCCCACTAAAATTTCAAAACCTCATCTTCCTGGAAGGATTTTCCTACCAGGTACAGGATCCTAAAGCCCACCCTCTTGCTGTAGACCTAGCTGTAGGTTACAGATTTACCTCACTTCCTCATGCATGCCAATTTATGGGAGTAATAGTACCCCAGCTAATCTGCCTCAGCTTGTTAAGGGATATGAGGAGTTACCTGGTGGCTGGCTGCCTGCAATTTCCTGTGGGTTTGCAGATGGGCGGCTGCTATGCTGCTTAGGGGGATGTGCAAACAGGGTTTGGTTGTTCCAGTTCAGGTTGTGCTATAGAGCTGTGTTGAGTGCCCATGGCTTTGCTAGAGAGGTTATTACTGTTTCTAGATCTGAGATTAGCAAGCTTTGTTTACAGAAGTTTTGATACAAAGCTGATGTGATACAAAGCTGGTCTGAGACTCCTGTTTCCAGGTCTGTCACTTGCCAAGTTTTTAATCATTGCTCCTCATTCAAGTAGCTGTGTTTTTGAATAGCTTTTGGGTTTTGTTCCTAGTTTTCTAAGAAAAGTCCTTATACTATCCTGCTTGTCTGGTCATGTATTTTCTGCTTTATAGCTTTCTAACCCACTGGCAAGTCTTGAATGGATGACAGAAAGGTGGAAGTTTCAAAGATGCTAAACTACTGCAAGCTTTGCAAAATCAAACATCCAAGAAAAGCCTTAGTTTGAGCTATCCCTTAGACAGAAGGGAATTGCACAGCAGCAAAACTGAATGCTGAAACCTTAGAGAAGCATTGTTTCCATGGGACAAAGTTCCTGCTAGCAGCCTTGATATGTGGGAGATTATTTCTCCCATGCTATGATGAGAAGAGATAAAGCACTTTATATAGACTTATTGACATCCTAGGTAGCATCTCATAATCCAGGCAACTTACTTTTTGGTTGAATAGAGATGCCTGTTGTCTGTTGGTGTTTACAATACTAGCCTTTCTGTTAATGTACTTATTGCTGAATTTAGCTGCTTTAAGGAAAACATCAGCTTTAATTATGTCTTGGAAGAGTCATTCAAATCCCTCTCCTTGTGAGTTTCCTCTTGCTTAGTGCTCCACACTATGGTTTGTACTTGGCTCACTGGAGCTCTTCTCCGGTTGTCATCTAAGCAGAGAGCTCGTGGCAGCAGTGGGACTGCTCTCTGCATCTGTACTTTGACATAGCAGCAGCCAGATTAAATTAATAAATACAATAGATGAAAGTGGTCAAGGAATCAAAGATGGAAAGAGGTTGGTAGAGAAGGAAAAAATGGCATTTTCTGAAGTTAGTAGCACATGGAACAGATTGGAGATTGGTTTGGGTGGTTTGTTCTGCTTTCTGCCATTCTCAGGAGGGAGCGTGGTATTTTTTTGACCAAAAAGCAGATGCTGGAAGAATGGTGTGCCTAGAAAAGGAGACGACTAAACCTCAACTTGCGGAAAGGTGTCTTGGACGTGACTGCATGTTTCACTCAGTGCTGGGATGTATCCATACTGCCTTGTAGTCCCTTGGACCTGTATAAATCTGCTGTGTACGTTGCTCCTGAGGTAGTCGGCTAAGGGATCTGAGAGTCCTGAGTAGGACCTGTGTGTAGGTAGGAAGCACCTGCAGTGCATAGTCCACCAGGCAGTGTATAGTAGTTTGTCTTAGCAGATATGTGATACAGAGGAAGGAGCAAGAAGATGAAAAGCAACAAATATTATATACTTGCAGTGCAATTCCATGTCATGCTGGGCACTTTCCAGTCAATCAAGTAATTTACGCTGGCTGTGAATAATGTCAGGAGGTTTTATTCTTTCACATTATTTGTGAAGCCTCTCTTCTTCCCAGTAAGTCAGAGTCCTGTGATATCTTAACACTAACAGGACAGCCAAATTTCCCACTTTGCCAGTGGGAGCTTAGGAGGAAGAGAAGTTGCCACTCCACATTTCCCACCGCTGGCAATGTCACTGGATGGGTGAGAAACTTGCTTTCCAGCCCAGATATTTTCCTTTGGCAGCACAAAGAAACTGATGCCAGACTTCTCTCCTCTTGTCCTCTGCTGGTATGTGGGGGAAGATATTAAGGTCAGCCCCAGGCTCTGTGTGCTGTGACAGTGTAGGTTGTTCCCTTTACACAGATGGTCTAGCTAATGAGAGTACATTGCTGATCAGAGTTCTGAATCAGGGTTATTAACACCCAAAACTTAACTCCCCTTTGTGGAACCACATAGTTAAAAGAAATCATCTGTAATACTAGGATGCTGCGTGTAGTACAGACACAATTTTTGGATCCATACATATGTTGGTGCATCTAACCAGTCTTACCCTACAAATACTGAACTGCCAAAAATCCCAGCCATATACTTGGGAGATGTATTACTGGAGATTACAGCTGGAGGCATGCAGCCTGCTGTTCATTTTTCCATCCACTTTCTCAATGGTAAAGCGGTCTCCTTACAAAGTGAAAGTGTGGGGGTTTCCCCCTCTATGCCCCAGCCCTGAGCTTAAATGGAGCACCTGAGCCAGGGGTGGTGGTGGAGGCTGCAAGTGGGACTGATCAAGGCACTCAAGACCTAGGAGCACACCTGCCAGTGGCATGGCCCCAGGTCTTCCTCCTTGCTTGACTCCCTGAATCTCTGCAGATCATTCTACTGGAAACCTGTTTGAAATTTTGCCAGGTTATGTTGCTTATGTAGCGTTGAACAATGCATTTGGGATCCTCTTGTGGTATGGGACTGTCATCGGCTGATGTGCTTTTTTCTCCTTTCTGTTAACGTGTCAGCTCTGATGCTCAGCAGTCATGCTTTAACAGAATGGTTAGGCTGAGCTTGTGGACAGGATAGGAAAGTGCTGATGAGCAAATTGGGTATACCAGAGCATCTGGCCTGTCCATCTTAATCTGAACCTTACAAGCAGTCTCTTGTGTAGAAATTGTGAAGTTTTTTCTGGTTTCTTAAGTAGTGGAATAAAGTAATGCCTTCATTGAGCTTGATTGCGGTGTTTTTGAAATTATTTCTGTCAGGGTCTTGTGGAAGCATTTAGAGCAAGATACTACTGTGTGCACTTACACGTTGATTTTTTCCCAACATTCATTTTCAGTATCTGGTCTTATTTTGGTTTGTGTAGTTGATGTGACTGGATGTGCAAGATGTTTTTTTCTTCATTCATTACTTAAAAGCTTATGAAACGTGTGCAATAGCATCTAGTTTTGACACATTTTTTAAATAAATTACTGTTATGATCTTATGATACAGAAGGAAAGGTCGGCCCTGCTTTCCACATGGAACAGCAAGTGATGAGGTTCAGGGAGTTCATTACTTGGGGAAATTTTGCATCTGTCAGCAACATGTGCAGAGATGCAGTCTTTATCATGGAAGTTTTCATAGTCTGTGGTGTATGGAGGCTCTTGATGATGAAGGCTGGAGTCTTGAACTTGTTACGTCCTGACTGATGCCAGTGGAAAGAGCAAAAGAAAACATTTGGTCTGCATTCTGTGCTAGTAGGAGTTTCCGAAGCATTGAAGTCTTTGTGCCCTGGCATATGGCAGCTGAGAAGTGGCAATGGCAGGAATAGGTAAAGCCATATCATCATTCACTGGCCTGGGCTGAAGAGGGTGGCTTCCTGAACAGATCATAACACCTAAATAATTGTCCTCATTCTCAGTGTTGACCATCTTCCAGTTACCAGTGAGGTCAGTGGGAGTAATTGGTTAATAGTTTCATTGTGTCTTAAATTTAAATAGTGCCATTAACCTAAAAGGTCATGAGCTGAAATTTCCACTACCAAACCTCATCATTTTGTGGTGTGCACCTATACCATCTGATATTTCGACAGAAAGTGAAAGATCATCCAGGCAATAGAAACTGAAGGAAATAATCTGGGGAAAGAGACAATACAGATATGCTGTAGGGATTTTGCCAGTTGTTGCCAGCAGTTGAAATTTTCTTTGTAAAATGTTCCACAGCATCACTGATCTCTAGTTTTCCTTTACCCACAGAAGTAGGACCTCTACCACAGCAGAATAAAATCTAATCTCTTATTGTACACCTTTTTAAAAAGTAAGTATGTTCTTTGCTCACTAGTTGTGTGTTTGTTATCCGTGCTCTCTTGAAACATTTTTTGAAGTGATTTTTTTTTTCCTTGATACATGCTCCTGTAAGCATTGGGGCTATGGAAAATGTTGAAAATAGAGGCCTGTGTCACTTATTAGGTGAGTTTAAAGTTCCTTCATTGTTCGATGTCAGAAGAACAGTTAAGTTTTATCTGAGCAGAGCAGGGTGTCCCTAGATGCAGGTTACAACGCATCCAGTGATACTATTAAAAGAAAGATCGTTTGTTGTTGCATTGGGGAATCCTTATAAAACATCAGGAAAACTGCCTGGAAGAATATAAATGTGTTCAAGCAATGAGGTGAAATACTCTTAAACTGCAGGGTGATGGCCTGTAGCTGGATGGGTTTTCAGAGTACCTGTTTTGATGTGATTGTTGCTTTTCCCAACAGTCATAAATTGGATGTACTGGAACCCTTTTTTTTCTTGAGGCTTCTGCTGTTTGGAGTTACGGTCCAGAATCAAAGCTTCTGTTATTAAAGAGAGAGCATCTAGCCTAGCATTATGAAATACAGTGGTGGGTTTTTTCTTTTGATAAGATGCATGTGTGGCTTATGTGCTTCCAGAGATGTTAGGCTTTTCCCATGTACAGACCAAGGTAGTCTTGCAAGATTTGCTTTGTGTAACTTACGGGTGCATTTAGTGTTGGCATTGTGTCTCAGTCTGTGATCTGGTTCCCTTGACTGTCTGAAGCTTGCCTTCATTGAATTGCTACTTGTACTTAAGAATGGCTGTGCTGAGTTACATCAGAGGTTTCACTGTGGTGGTAAGAGTCCCCAGGGTGGCCAAAGTTCAGGTAAACTTGCATCTAGGTGAGCATCAACTGAAGACCATCTGCCTTGGTCACCTGGTCAACCCATGGTGGGATTGGTCTGACCAAAGATGGACTTTCTACCTGAGCTAGGCTCCCTTGGTGGTCACTGCAGATCTGCTTAGCGCATAGCCAGCAAAGTCAGAGCATGATTTATCTTTCTCTAAAAGAGATTTCTAGAGCAGGACAGATGAATTGTGCCTTGGAAGTGACCATTTCCTGTACTGGCTGTACAGGGGGGGTTTGGAGAGACTAGCTCCCCTGCAGATGTGTAACCTTAGGTGAGGTAAATTCATCCATGCTACCCCAGGACTGGTAGAGCTCATCCTGTCACATACAGTTTTTGTCCACAGACTGGAAAAAACAAAAGCAGCCTAACTAATGCTTCACCTCTCTTTTACCTGCCTATTGAGTTAAAAGTCAGTCTGAAGTAGTGAAGAAAACATACCGCCTGTGGCTGTGGAAGAGGCAATTCAAAGCAGAAGTAAACTTGCTCTTGGGTGCTAACCTGCCAGCTTCTCCGGCTCAGCTGCACAGGTCCCTTGAAATCTAAGCACCAAATATGTATTGTTTAGTAATTGTAACCAAAGTAACTTATTAGGAAGTTTAGCCTTCAAACAATTTTTATAACTAACATATTTTGAATGGGTTTCTTTTTTAAAAAAGTGCTAAAAATACCCATTGTTCTTGTTCTGCCCTACTTTAAAGGAAGCTAAAGATCATCTGCAAAGTTATGTCTGACATTTTGCAAAGAGGAGTTTAAAGAAAATTATAAATGCACATGGAAATCTGTGAGAGTTGGGTAGGAAAACCTTAGGGCTTCCTGACCAGAGCTGTCCAGATCCCAAGATACTAGCTCCATGAACTGTAGAGAGCAAGAAGAGGAGCCACAGATTTTTTTTTTTAGTTGCCTTTCTTTAGCCCTTCCTGCTTGTGTATCAACCTGGAGGGTTCAGAGTTAGCCTTGGTCCTTTTTAAAATATTCCATCTGCTCTGTTTTTTCTACCTTTTGCCATCTCTGTATTGTACCTTCTTTGTTCTCCTTATTTTTATAAAATTGTCATTTCTGTGATCTAAATTATACACTAAAGAGTTGTATAAGCCATGTTCATGAGGGAGCTGTTTATCCCTGAGTTTTGGGGTACCTTACTGGGGCAGCTTTTTTAACCCTTATTTCTTAAGGAGTAGAATAAAATAGATGTACACAGGAGGCTTCTCACAAGTCTTGGGTCTTGCAAATACAAGCCTAAGCTTTGGAGCATGAGGCAACTTGATTTATTTAGTTTCTTTTCTCCTTTTAAGCACCCTGGGTTGCATGATAGGGTTGACCCAGATGTGATTGTGAGATTTTTTTTTTAATACATGAAACTGTAATACTTATTTACATTCTGCCTACTGTTACTAAAATACTCTATATAAGTGCCAGCTGTTCTAACGAGAAGTAATTGGGACAATTAATAGCTCTTGACACTTTTTATTGTCTTTATTCTCTTTTGTATCTTCCCTGGTTCTGCATCCTTCCTGTGTAATTGCAAGTTGCAGGGAGACATAACCCTTCTGCATGCTGCTTGTCGGTCTCCTTTGATTCCTGCTGTACCTCTTTTCTGATCCAGCCACCTCACCCTCTTCCCCAGATCTTTTTCTGATCACCATCTCAAAGCTTGGAAACATCAGCACATTAATCCCCCGTTCAGGTTTTTATCTTTGTTCTTGTTATTGATATTATTTGGCCTGAGTGCAAGGCATATAGCATACTGTATTACAGATTGGTTTAAAGCAAATCCATCAACTTTTCTAAAATTAGGCAATGCTTGTTGAAAGACCCTGTTCACATTTTTTTATGAGGGTTTTTATGCTCATACATAGGCACATTAAAAATGGCTGAACTCATGTAAATCTGCCTGGTAAGTCTAGACTTCTTCAGTGTCTAGGTCCTTTCATTATTTACAAGTAAATACATTTTAAAAATGCAGTCATAAATCTTTGAAAACATCTTCATTTGTGCTCAGCTGAAACTTTGCTAACTGTATTATACAAAATTGACAGCAACATAGAAATGTTTTAACTCTCTCTGTAGGTAGGGTTGAATCCTGCTTGTAGTGATAGGAAAGCAAGCTGTAGAATTTAGGATGTCTGATGTTGAATACAAGTTTTAATATCTCTAAATTTAAAAGGAAGAAAACAAAATCAGGGGACTGAAAGCCTTGAAATGTATATTCCTGAGACAAAAGTAAAAGAACTGGGAAGGGGGCAAAGAATTGCTGGTATCTCTTATGCTAGGTAAACATGTTAATACTCGGTACATGCTGCCTTTTGCTTTTCAGTCTTGCGGCACTGACGGTGGGTTCTTTAAATGTATTGAAAATTGGCCAGGCAAGATGTACTCTGTGACTGAGAGGTTGCTGTGTTTTGCAAAGCGTTAGCTAGGAGCCAGGAGAGGAGCATGGAGCCAAGGACATCACTGGCCTTCGGACATGCTGGGAAGGTGCTGAATCATCCTCTCCAAACCCTTCTTGCATTGTAGCAGAGATGCTGGCCCACCTCCCCAGTTGGCCTGTACCCTGACATTCACAGGAAACCTTTGAGGTTATTCGCTGACATACATGCATGCCTAAATCTGTGTGGAT
>VYZW01021144.1:18178-34609 GCA_013401315.1 Balaeniceps rex
GCACAAGCTAGACAAATAACTTTACTTGTTCTATTATCTAGCACTCATTCCTTATTCAGTCTGAAAAAGAGAAGTCTTAATATTTGAGAGGTAGCGTGTAGCTATAGAAGGTTCTAACTTTGGATTTTATAGTAAATATTTTACAAGTTTAAATTCTGAAGAGAAGGGACCACACCTACAGTCTGTAACTTGCAGCATTACTTTAGCATGGTTTGTCATAATTAGTGATCTAGAGTTCCTAATGATGTAGCAATAGATGCATGTTCCCCAGAGCTCCCAAGAAAATGTTTGTAACAAATGGATCTTTGGTGTGGTAATGAAGGGAGGAGAGGGAGTAGCCCTTGTTATTATACTCCGTAGATTAACTGATGACCTAGAGAATCATACAGTTGATCAAGAAATGGGTTGAGGTCTCTGCTTATTTCACTTGATAATTAGACTGAACTGTGGGATGAGCTGGGAACCCAGGGATAAGCTGATGAATGCAGAAATGTGTGTGGGTTGTTATTTCTATATGCTGAAAGCTGCTAGTTTGCTCAGATCTTTAGTTAAATTCATCCTGTATATCTTAGCAGAATTCATCCTCATCCATCCATGGTAAATAGGGCTGTAATGTGCTGTGATCAAGTTAAATGAATTAATTGATTTGAACGAAGCAGGAATCATATAACCACTTTTGGGTTAGCTAGCTAAGACACATGGGAAGCAAAAGGGATAATGGCTGACACTCTATGTAGTTTATGTAGTTGCCCCATCTTATCTCTTTATTATTTCAGAAAATACTGAGATACTGTCTAAGCACTCAGACTTCTCATAGCAATAAACTCTAGATAATATTTCACATGATCAGTTTTGCACAATAAGCTAATGGTGAGTTTTGGACTGTAGCATTCTAAAAGTTCACTTTTGTTTGTTTTACAGACCCAATATGTCAAAAGGGATATTCAAGAATAAGAGGAACATTGTGTGAAGGTATTTATTGTTGCCTTAACATAAATCAGAGCTTGAATGAAAAAATGCCAGTGTTTTGATTTAAGTGGTTAATTTAGCATAGAGGAACACTGTGCCAAATTCTTACCTCGTGTAGTTCCATTGACTTCATTAGAGTTATGTCAGGGATGAATTTGGTTTCAGTTTGTTTAACATTCCTACATACTCACAGTTTATCTCAAAGTACACACTTGCAAATATAGTGTCTACCAGTATAAGGAGATGGTTCTCTCTCTTCAAATACTGTTAACTGAGTAACCTATTTGGGCAAAGTATGCATCTTTTATAAAACATATAAAACACGGCATGTTATAAAACATGGCATTATTGATACAGTGGTATGACAAGTCATTACTATGCTTTAGAAAAAGAGTGTTTAAAGACTATATTTCACATGAAAGGGTTTTTTTTGTTTTTTTTTTCTTAACCTTGGCTTTCTTCCATGCAACATTATATGAAATCAGACACGTTCCAAAGCATAGTTTCATTGTCTTCTTAAAAAAAAAAAAAAAAAGGCATCAGGACACAGTTAAATTTTGGTTAAAGAAAATGTTGAAGGTTTTTTAAATGTGTAGTTTTTTGCTTGGTATGAGATGACTTTATACTATTCTGTGAGAATTGAAGGTCCCACCCTATTTCATCTTCATTTGAATTGATTTGAACCCCTGGCAAAGTACTGCATATTTCCATAATATGCAGAAGCTCAGAGAGTCTCAAACTGCTGTGGGTCATCCTGACTGACAACATCTGACATGACACTGCAGTTAAAATATTTTTTAAAAATTAATCCCATATGTAGCTTCCATAAAGAAACATTGTTTTTTCCCTTAACAAAAAATAAAATAAAACAAAAAAAGAGGAACACCCTCACACATATTCTTTGCTTTCCAAATGATGACTGAATACCTTGGCACGTCTCTGCTGCAGACCCACTGTACATAACTTATCTGACCTCAGCAACACTTTCTGGAGTGTGTAAGTGAAAGAAAAGGGAAAAAAAAAAAAGTGGCCCCACCTATCTCTCTTCACAAGGAAAGTCTTAGAACATTTTCAACACTGCTGGGATGGAAAGTTTATCCTTCCAAGATGTAGACATAACCGTTTTCAGCATTTCCTTTACCAGCACTTCGGATTACATCTATTACATGCTTTAATCTTTCTCATTTCAATGGGACCTGGATAGCCCCAGATTTTTCAGAGTAGTTTCCCCTGCCTTTAACATACTGAAGCTGTATTTGGGTTTCAACCAATGTAAGCATTTTTCAAGACAGGGGAAGATCTCTAGGAAATTTACTGGCAAGTGAGAGACAGGACAAGGGAGTAAGTTTAGTTCCCAAAAGGTGATACTCAGTTCTCCCATACACGGCCCATGTAAAATGAGTAATGGATCTTGTGCAAGGAAATAAGCAAACTAAATTGGCAGTGTTCCTCTTAGTTTACGGGTGAGCCCTGGAGCTGTCAGCTGGAATATTGCTCACAGGCATGAACTGTGTTTCAGTGGTTTCTAATAGTGCGCTGGCTTTACTTCCTGCTTTCTAGTCAATATGGGCCTTTTATTTCTAATATCTGTTCAAGGGCAGAGGCCACTGATGTCCACCCCATGTTTATCCTCCACCCTGCTCCACGCGGTTTGAGAGCTGCAGAGTCTGTTTGCACCAGGAGTTTTGTCTGGAGGCCTAGCGAGTCCAACCTACCCACTTCTTGATTACTCTATACATGAGTGTTCAGCTATAGATTATGAGAGTTATTCTTTTCTCATTTCTTGTTCTTACCCTCTCCTGTCTTAAAAATTGTCATGCTTCGTTTTGGGCCATATTTAATGCTGGAGGCTTTTTTCCTAAAGGCAGTTGTGAAGCATATGCTTTTCATAAGGACACTGGTGGGAGGACCCCACGCTTAGATTACTAAACATTTATTTATGCTCAGGCCAAACTAACACAGTTAATCAAATCATCCTTACCCAAAAGTGCTAAATTTGCCACTTAAATATAGAAATATAAACTTTACTTAATGAAGTTAAACTCTGTGTGCAGTCATAAGGAGTTTATTTTAATCTATATGAAGTTACTAATTGCTGACAAGGTCATAGGGCCAGATTTCAAACGGTGTTGTAGTTTCCAGACGTGCAGAGGTGTGCCTGATAAGACTCAAACAATAAAAATACAAAAAAACCATTAAAAAAAAACCCCAACCATAACTTAATCTTATTGGAATAATGCATAATCTCATTATCCACTTACCTTTGTCTTTCTTTGCCCATTTGCTTTGAAAATCTGGCCCACAGTGAGTATGAAAATTAATATAATTTTAAAATGCCCCTCCCTTTTTATGTTGCTTTTGAGCTTGATTTCAGTATACGTAGGAATGGCAAACAGCAACATGTATTATTTCTAATCATCAGCAGTTTTCTGTAATTAATTGGTTCTGGCTGACTTGCACAGGAAATCTTAAATATTTGGAATTTTGTCAGACCATGTAAACTGCTGTGGTTTTGTATTTTATCCTAAAAACCAAACATTTGAATGTTCGTATTTTTTCTGATTTGTTCATGTTTAGCATGCTAGTGATTACTTTTATTCACATTTTGTTTGGAAATAGATGTAAATGAATGTGAGGTGTTTCCTGGAGTTTGTACAAATGGGCAGTGTGTCAATACCTTGGGATCGTTTGTTTGCCAGTGTCCCAGTGGAATGACTTTGGATGCTTCTGGACGGACATGTCTTGGTAGGTATTAATTCCATTTACAGGTCTACTAGGGAAGAGCACATCTATGTGGTGAGCAATGTTTGCTATGCATGTTTTCTTACAAGTAAGGAAAATTATTTTTGTCCACGTAAGTAATTTTCAAATGGAATCAATCAGGGACATGAACTTAGTTCAGCTGGAATATGAACAGGTTCCAACGGTAGTAGCTAAAGCCCATCATCATCTGCTAGCTGGTGAATAGCATTGATTTAGTTATGAATTCTTCATCTGACAAATCCCTACACATCATCTGTGCTCTTAGCATTCTTAATCCGCAGTCCCACTGAAATCGCCAAGGTTGGAAGAGTGGCACCATTGTGGGCCAGGACTCAGGCGTCTGAGGAGGGATGTGTTCCTAGCTACAATGTACACCTTAATGGAGGGTGCAACAGAATATCAAAGTTTTGTATGCTGTCCATCTAAAGCACCTTTGTCCCTTTATGACAGTAAATGCCTAAGATTTGTCTCACAACAAGGCATAGCTTGTAGTAATTAGAAGGCCTTATATGGGTATGTTAAGCTGGAATGCTTAAAATCCGCTTCTGATTCAAAATTTACTTCAGGTGTTGAGCACCAGTTTTCAGAATGGTGCTTTAAACTTACTTCAACTCTTAATTTCTGAGTTTAGCATTAATATTTTGCTGTTACAAATTATGCGGTATGCTTGGTACGCTCCTCTGAGTCCACAAAAACATGGAGCAGACTGTCCTGTGAAGGGATTCTGGAAAAGGATTCCTCTGCAGTGAACTAAATTTCTCTTTCTCTCTCAACATATTGTTCAATTGCCCAACAGACATTCGCTTGGAGAGTTGCTACCTGCAGCATGAAGATGAGCAATGCACCTCACAAATACCAGGCCGACACCGAATGGACGCTTGCTGCTGTTCAGTGGGGGCAGCGTGGGGCTTTGAGTGCGAGGAGTGTCCTCTGAAAGGATCACCTGAATTTGAAGCTCTTTGTCCAAGAGGATCTGGATTCTCTACGAAGATAGAGATAACTGGCAAACCTTTCTCTAAAGGTATGTGATCCGTTTATGGTTCATTGCCAGCAAATCCCGCTGGCTTTTCCTTTTGCTCTTCCCTCGGACAATTCCTCTGGGTTTGAAGATTTCAGTGGTAGTCAGGCACTTCACTCACCTTAAGGCACATTTGAAAATCCAATTAGATTTCATGGAAATTAAGGCCAGAATAAAACACAAGATCATTTCGTCTGTGTCATGGACCATTAAATACCATATAATGCTGCAGCCTCAAAACACTAAAGTTTGTGTCTCTGCTAGAGAGGTTAAATTGTGCCTGACTTTGACTGCTGTGTTGCCTCTAATGGCACCTCTGGCTGATGGAGTAGCTGTGAAAACCTGGCACCTCACAGTACAAGAACTGGAACAAACTGAGCAGTCAGCTTTGGATGTATTGAAAGAGCAATCCTTCTTACCTGTGCAGGGTGCAATAACTTTAATTCTACTGTGGAGCAAGCAATGGAGGGTGAATAATTTTGGGAATTTCTTGTGGAGCTACTTGGAGAAGCAGAGAAAAATGTTTCCAGGATGATAGCTCAAATCAGCAGAATTTAGTTTACTGTAAACCAAGTCTTACTAAGACTGTTGGTACACTTCCAGCATTAAATGGGAATCACACAGTGACACCCTAGCATCATGTGCTGAAAGCCATCTTTCCAGGGTTACCAGTGGGGTTAAGCTGGACAATGTCAGAAACACAAATGGATGCTTATAAAGAAAGCCAGTTACCCCAAAACTAACCATTCTGAAGTCTGAAAGGAAGGGAAAAAATATATGAATGACAATTGCTGCTGTTAGTTTCAGCCTTAGTTTTATAAACAGTAACTAAGCCATTAGTTATCCATAAAGAAAAGTGACATTTATTTATTTATTTTATTTATGCTTCTTATGTTTTCTGTGACTCATGGAAGTCACATTTTTTTCTCAGAAACCAGAAGACAGAGTGGTTCTTTTGGAAACTCCCTTTGCCCTTGTAGGTTTGATCCTCTGTCCACTGAAATCTTACTGTTGACTTCAGTGAGCTGCAGATCAGATCCTGCAGGACAAAGGGGACGCTAATACCATTTTAGGGCAGAAAGTGCTCTTGGCAGTTCCAGTACAGAGTGTCTACATTGTTGGTTAGGTGGAAGTCAGTATCAGTTTATGTAGTGTGGTCTACAATTTTCCCAAAAGGAGGGGTGATTATCATGAGAAAGGATGAGCTCTGAAGTTGGCATTGTTCTTTCGTGCACTGTTTTTGTATGAAGTGATAACATCGTATGTCCTTACTGTTTCATTTTTAGATATCAATGAGTGTAAAATGGTCCCCAGTCTTTGTACCCATGGAAAATGCAGAAATACCATTGGCAGTTTTAAGTGTAGATGTGACAGTGGATTCGCCCTTGATTCTGAAGAGAGGAACTGCACAGGTAAACTGCATGGATGTATCTCTCATAACTTTGATTTGAAAAAGAAAACCGAACTCCTTTGAAAATACTGTGAATGTGTTTTGTGTTACAGATATTGATGAATGCCGCATCTCTCCTGATCTTTGTGGCCAAGGCATCTGTGTCAATACTCCTGGAGACTTTGAATGTGAATGTTTTGAAGGCTATGAAAGTGGATTTATGATGATGAAAAACTGCATGGGTATGTTTTTATAGACCATAGATGTGCAATTGTATGCTATGTGCTAGTATGCTATGCATGGTTTATTTTTTGTTTATTTTTTATTTCTTTGAAGGTTTGATTGCACCTGGGTGTAGGTCCCTCTCATTTTGTGAGTCTTTTAAAGCTCACTTAACTTGATTTCCCTGCCAAATGTGAATTTGTTGCTTCTGCAGGATACCAAAGCATAAATGAGCAAGGGTCGGGATTTTAGGATGTTAAATTTATCCCCACAATTCCCATTTTGCTAAGTGGGACACCATCCTCAACTTTGAACTCAGAGTAGATTAGAATTTAGAAGAAGCCTTTTTTGAAATTTTTTTATTTTATTTTCTTAGATGCACTGTGGTGTAAGGGGTGACTAGCTGTAGGAAAGGCTCCAGAGCTGATCTAGGCAGATAGTGCTATGACGGGTAGCAGACTATGGGGAGGGATGGGCTGCCACTGTGGCAGTGCTGGCTCCTGCAGTGATGTGCCTTCCCTTCTCCCCACAGACATCGACGAGTGTCAGCGCAATCCCCTTCTCTGCCGAGGCGGTACCTGCATCAACACAGAGGGAAGTTTTCGGTGCGATTGTCCTCCAGGCCATCAGATATCACCAAATATCTCTGCATGTATAGGTGAGACATGCAGGCAAAATCAATAATGTGCAGAGGTTTTTATATCACTCTTGTGCTGCACGCGCATTTCCAACGTTTGCTTTAGTATCATTTTCATTCAGACCTAAAACACGTTTCTCTTCTGCTTTTGCGACAGACATTAATGAGTGTGACCTAAGCACCAGCCTGTGCCGAAACGGACATTGTGTCAACCTGATTGGAAAGTATCAGTGTGCTTGCAACCCTGGATATCAGTCCACACCTGACAAGTTGTACTGTGTTGGTAAGGATAAAACCTACATGGGATCTCTAGCAAATAGGGAAGATAAAATACAGTTAATTGTTTCATTTTTAGTAGTTGTATAAAGACATTTTAAACTGTGATTCAAAAATCTAGTACAGTCTGTCAAAATAGTATGCAAAAAAACCAAAATGTGCACATCCATTACTTGCTAGGAATGAATGAAATTATGGCAGCACTACAGTTAACTGTATAATAGCTTATTTTCTCTAGTAAATCAATCATGATGCATAAAATAGCATACTATTTTAAATGGCCCAAGACTTCAGACTTTGATCATTAAGAGGGAATACCTTGTTAAATCCTGAGTTCTATATTTTATTAAAAATCAGAATTCTTGACAGACCATGGAGTAGAATCATGTGGTTCAATTGAATTTTTCCTCATTTGATCTGCAATTGTCTCAAATATAGGGCCTTTCCAGTAACTGTTTCCTTAAAGCCACATTTTGTAAATGACATTTAGCTTAAATCATCAAATTAAATGCTTAATGCGTGATTTAAGCATCTTTTATATGCATATGTTTTATTTTGCTGTGGAAATACATGAAAAATCCACTGGCTTTAATTCTGCCTAGTAGATAATTTTTTGCCTTGATCTTCACAAAAAATTTGTTGCCTTCATGATACTGTGGTAACCCAACAGTGGTGGTTTTATATGGAGAAAGAGAACTGCAGAGGTGTTCGTATATGCAGTCAGATAATATCTCTTTCCCTCCCTGGTTTGCCTGACATCCATCCCAATGCCTATGTTTGTGAACACTTGAATGTTCAAGGAGTGTGCAAATGTCAAGTGTAGATTCTGGATTGATGCTGTTCTGGAAAGCTGACTCAAAGTGCGTCCTTGAAACGTGCTTTAAAGTAAAAGGTATTGTGGGTTTTAACTTTAATTTTCTGCTTTTTAGATATTGATGAGTGCAGTATAATGAATGGTGGCTGTGAGAACTTCTGTACAAACTCGGAGGGCAGCTATGAATGTAGCTGTAAACAAGGCTTTGCACTCATGCCAGACCACAGGACATGCACTGGTAAGGGAGATTCTGGTAACTTTTCTGCTGGAAGGGTTTATTTCAATAGTTTAAAAATGGACCTTCTTTTTAAGATTAAAGCTATTGTAATAAATATACTGGGGGAAAGAAAGTGATTAATGCATGGAAAGGGAAGTTCTTTTTCTAAAGTAAACATCTCCAAAGTATCAGAATTGGACAACTGCAGACTGAATTGCTTTGAAGGGAATTGATTCTTAATGATTTCAGAAAATGTACAAGTTGATTCTGAGTTTGGTAACAAAAAGCTGTAATTTTTTCAGTAGGAGATAAATTTTCTCCCTTAAGGTATTACATTAGATCCAAATCCAAAATGTGTTGAAGTCAATGGAAAGAATCATCATAAACATAAGCCAAAATGCTCTGCATGTGTACTGTGTGGTTATATTGGAGAGAGAATAGACAGAAATGCTAGAAAAGGAGCTGATGGCCCTGTTGTGTGGTTGTATGGTATCTGCTCTTAAGCAAGCAAGAAAATTCCTATTTTTAATTCTTTGTTTAGTCAAATGCAAGTATGCTGCATTACTTCAAAACTGCATGACTCTCAGACAAACTGAAATCTGAATAGTATGAATCTTTCTTAGGAAACAGCTCTCTTGCACTCTAAACAGGGTTTGTGAGAAAATTGTCAGAGCTCTGTAACGGCTGGATGTTCTCCTCTGGGAGTCATAATCCCAGTAAGTGAATTGTGCTCGGTGATTTCCACATAGGTTACTGGAAAGATAATTCTACCCTACTCTTCTCTTACTTCTTGCTGCACAACCACTGGCCCACTGAGGCATGTGAATATTTGCCAGCTGTTTGCCAATTCCATCCAAGAGCTCCTTGAAGAGCATGAGAAATCTAACAGGGTTAATCCCTTGGAATAGAATTGCCTTTATAGTTGAACAAATGGAGAGTTTTCTATACTGAATTAATAGAGAGAGCTCGCATTTAGAATTTGTAAATATTTATAGACCTCTGACCAGGGTCTCAGTTACCCTGAGGCCACTCGCTGCCATTCCAAAGGATAAAAGAGCCTTAAACCATAGTTAAATGTAGTTTGCCCCCCCCTCATTGTAGCTTACACTGTCAGAAAGATGTAAAGTAGCCAATCTTCAGCAAGCATCGGACCCTTGTTCAAAGAAAGAAATCAACTAGAAAAAGTACAAATTTGAGTGACCCTGAAATTAAGTATTTCAAAACCTAAAATATTTAAATTAGAAATAATTTGCTTTAGGTCAAGTTTCTAGAAAAGGCAAGTTTGTACAAAAATGTGTCCAAACATTCCTGTTTGGGGCCCTTTTTCAATACAAAAATAAAACCAGTTGATCAAAATTGTGCCTCAGCCAAAATCCAAACCCAAGTGACAGGATTAGAGAGGGACATGAGAGGGAAAGGAAGGAGGTGAGGAGTAGGGTTCTCTGACCCACTTTTCTGTTTTCATCTTCTTGGCTTGACTGGGGACCAAATGACCCAAGTGTATATTTGGACAGTCTTAGGGATCTCAAGTCTACTGGCTAGAAACGGTTCTATGCTTTATTCCTGTTTGCCCTTAGCTGCCCAAAGACTTCTCTAAACCCAAAACCAGAGCGAATCATGTAGAGCACCTTCCTGGGTACTAAACTAAAAACTTTGGAATAGAAAACTATCATCTTTCCCTTCTCAAAATTAAAAAGGGAGGAAGCAATTGCCTTTGCTGTGGGGAAGGGATGGAATCTCAGTGGTTTTGTCCACACATTAACTTGACCATAAACATGTCCATAGAAGTTTGTAGTCAGATCTTACCTGGGTGAGGAATAAAAAAGCATCTGATCTTAGTTGTGAATTTTTGCATAGAGCCTTGACTCTGAAAAATAGAATTTCATTCATGGCTCAGCCAGTAATAGCTATTAGCTATTAATTTTCATACTCTCCTCTAAGAAAGACTTGAATGCAATAGCCAGCACATAGAAAGGTTTAAATAGCAGAAACACCAGACACCTTTGGATGTCAAGTCAAACTCTACCTAAGAAAATATCCAGAGATGGGAGGGGTCACTTTCATCATCCTTTTAGTATCTAAAAATGCTGCCGCCTTCTCTTGAAGAGATTTTAATTACATATATAAACATCTGATGAATATTCAGAATCCTCATGCTGAAATTTTGCCTCTGCCCAAACTGAGTGAAAAATAAGAAAAAATGTATTTTGTGACATTTTCTACTCATTGCACTGAATATCTGGTTTTACTGTGTTAGATGTTTGTGCATGGTACAAGATATAGTAGCACTGTGACCTGAGTATGTGAAACACCTATTTTACATTTTCAGTTTGCTCTCTGTGTGAACATGTCTTTTATCTTTAACGTCACACAAAGCTGGAAGCCATTACGGAATATATTTCTTGATAATTGAGCTGGTAAGAATGCTGTTCAGTTCAGTAGTAGGTCAGGTTTGAATTGGTGAGGTTATGCATAAATAATCAGCTCAATTAGAAGAAACAACAGGTTCTTTGTCAGCTGATTTTCCCCCAACTGTGAAACCAGTACAGTGACAGGTTAGTAAATAAAGTTCTTTATTTCTGTCATTATTATCCCCATTTCTAGAGCTTAATTTTGCATGCTAATTCAAATTCCATTCCAAATTAACATTTCCAGGCTAATGTCCATGCCAACATTATTTGCTTGTTAAGATGAACAGGGACTGGTCAGCCTTCTTCCTTGCAGAAGTTGTGTATCCACACAAGCACTAGCTGCTAGGAATACAGAAGAATAATGAACATAATATTTTAAGTTAAAGTGAGTTCATTTTCTGCAGCTGCATAATTACTGCAATCCACAATAGACTGGTCTGATAATGAGTTACACCCTTTCTCTTGGAGGGGGTTCCTGAATCTTGTCCTTTTTGTGCTGATTTTTTTCCCATGGTATCACTGGGCAGAGTTTCTGATTTTTGCTCTTGCTGGTCCATGTTGGTGCTGACACAGGGAGATTCTAGGGATTTTTACAAGGAACACTAATACAGCCTCAGGGACCGTGAAAGATTCCAGACCTTAGCATGGCTGCATTAATATAATAAAGTGTCTGCTTCTGCTTCTTGGCCCCAGTCAGTGATGGCCAGTTTCATGAATTGAGAAAACAATTTAGATGCTAGAGGATGTAACTATATGGCTGGCCTGGCCAGTCAGATGAAATGCTAAAAAAACCCATAAAATCTTAGTGAAATAAATGCATGTACTGTAATTATTCCCATCATGCGTTCGACTCCGTGTTTCCAGTTTGTCACCACCCTTGAGACCTGTAGAGGTATTCTGCATGTACGATGGCTTTTTTAAGCTCTGTAAAGTCTTGATATTTTTGTCACTGAATTTGACTTCAGAGCTTCCACTGACTTCAACAATGATGGATTGTATCCAAGAATCTCCAATTGTATGTGGCCATGTGGTGTGACAAATGTTCTGTATTTTTTTTTCTGTCAATGACTTTTTTACCTATGAAGTTGGTTCCTGTTCCCATTGGATTCAGAGGGCAATGTTTGCCACTGACTTTAGCTGGAGATGAGGAACTTGCTCATGAGGACAATTTTGCAATGTACCGTTTGGTTATTTGCAAGGATTCAATCTTCATCATGTTTATCAGAGCATTAAAATGTTTGCTTGCCATGATCATTGTTAGTTGCATTGCATAAAGGTAGCATATTTTAATCTGATTTTTCCTTGTAGATATTGATGAATGTGAAGACAATCCTAACATCTGTGATGGAGGCCAGTGTACAAACATCCCAGGAGAATACAGGTGTCTTTGCTATGATGGATTCATGGCATCTGAAGACATGAAGACTTGCATAGGTAAGTGAAAGTACATATTTTCCAATCTGCACTAACTAGGGAAAAATTGTTTATTAAGGTACTATTTCCAAGTAGGCAGGCAATGATGTTTAAAGAGTATTGCTCTTATGCCCTAGTTTTGGCCACCTGACCATAGGACTAGCCCCATTGCACAAGCTATGTTTATCAAATGCAGATGTAATCTCTGTATATCCCTGTAGATTGGGATGCAAACATGATGATCTATAGCATTGTATCTTTGGGCCCTCTTCCAGTGAGGTTTTTATGCAGCTCAGATGAAAGAGTGGTTGCAGAAAGGAAGCGCTGGTAGATGACACCATGGAAAATTTCTAGCAAGATAAATCACCAGTCCTGATTTAAACTTGTCTCCAAGACAAAACTGTGTGCAAGTGCTGTACCTTGGTAGAACAAAGTCATGAAACAATGTATCTCCAAAACCAAATTTTCACATTTAAATTAAAAATCTGGAGCGTATTTGAGGAGGAATGTTTGTACAAAACTAGATAATGTATGCGTGCATATATAAATGTATATACAGACACGCATACGTATACATAGAAAGCATCAATAAATGGTCATAGTCATTCTTTGGATAATATGCTGAATTTTAGTCTCTATTTTTAAGGAGAGCTGGAATTAAAGGTATGTTGATACAGATATGCTAATATAGCAGTGTTAAACCAGATCTCAAAATGTACACTAGGTAAGGAATAACGCACCTAAGCAGTTTTCTCTTTGCATACATAGACCCATTTTTGTACCAGAACATCATATCTCAAGGGATTTTGCCAGTTACTTTCTGAGAATTTTATTTAATAAATCTTAATTCATCGGTTTTTTAGATGTTAATGAGTGTGATCTGCATCCAAACATCTGTCTGAGTGGAACCTGTGAGAATACAAAAGGCTCATTTATCTGTCATTGTGATATGGGATATTCAGGCAAGAAAGGCACAACTGGTTGCACAGGTATGTTTTAAAGTTTAGTTATTAACTTTTAGTTAAACTGGTGAGTCTGCATGCCCTTTTCTCTAGTGTTCAAAACCTCCTCTCACTATGCTTCTTTTCACTTATTTGTGCTAAATACTGTATCTCTTATACAAATTTGCTGAGCTTATGTTCTGCTGAACTTCAGTGGCACAGCATTCAGTGGCACATGCTGCTTCTGCTGAACCGAGTGACAAAATGTCCACTGGGAACAAAATTGGGCTGCATTGTTGTTGGTCTAAGAGAACAGAAAATGTCATTGCCTGTAACTTGATAGAACCCTGAGGACCTCAGTGCATTTGGATTAGTTAATTGTATACTATGCATGCAAATAACAGGTATCTGTTCCAAGCGTTATTTTGGCAAACAGAGATGGCTTGAAATATGTGCTAAAATACATTTTCAGTTTTTGCAAAGTGGCAACAATACAGCTACTCAACTACATTATAACAGCAAAATCAGAATTTGCATTATTTCATGTATTGCCAGCAAACAGAAATGAGATTCAAATATACAGGCTCTGAGGGCATGATATTAATAATCCTAGTGCTGGCGTCTCAAGCCAAGGTGTTGAGAGTCTTAGGCTTTGCCCAAATATGAATGCAAACATATGTTTAATATAATTTTTAATGTAGACTTAGGGTAAACACATTTCTGGCAACGTCTTTGAGACAAACTTTTATTCTTAGTCTGCCCTTATTGTACAGAGTTAATAATACACTTCTGTAAGTGCCCCAAATATATGAAGCTGTTTTTTTACAGCTCTCATAGAACAATCTGAGAGCTGGAGTTGTACTTTGCATATTGGACCACGGACGAATCGTTATGCATTAGTAACAGCTGCCTTTGACTTACATATGAACTGATCTAAATCCAAGAAATCTCTAATTGTACCCTGTAGACCAACATTTCAATGTTCTTTGTTTCTGTGCTAAATTATTATGAAGATCTTCAGTACTCTAGACCTGAAAACCTTCATGCTGATCAGTTACACATGGCGCAGCTATCACTCCCAGCGTAATGAATAATGGTCAGGGAAGATGAAGCAACTCGTAGAAGGCAACAGACAGAGAAAGGTCATGGAGGCAGGGCAGGAATCTGAGGTATGGCTTCTGGGGAAGTGCCTGGAAATAGCCACCATTTTGGCAGCATGTGGCGCAGGGTAGTGGCAAATGTCACAAGCAATACTTTTTTGTTAACAGAGAGGCAGGGAAATCCCTCCCTCCTGGTCCTAGCCAAGCCCAGCCCTCTGGATGGACACTGTCTGCCATGTGGGCTCTTCCCACCGCCTTGCACATCTTCTCTCAGCCCATCCTCTGCTGCTTTTGGCTGTATGCTAGTGTCCCAGGGAGGATGGCACTCACCAGGAAAACCACGAGGACACCTTAATTACAACAGATGCTGTAGAGGGGCTCAGTAATTTGAAAGAGGCCAGTGGTCTAAGACAAAAGGGTGAGGTATCAGTTATGCTGATACAGCTGAGATGGGACCATGCTCAAAGTAAATCACCAAAATCTTTTGGATTTAGATAAGAAAAGGGAGGAAGCAGAGCAGGAACTTTCTAGGTTGGTTTCATGCTGCAGAAACTGTGTGGATACAGGTCCCATTGTGACTACAGTGCAGATTCTCTCATTCTGGTTTTTAAAAAGTCTGATTTACTGGTGGAGACCTTTGAATTCATGTTTGCACAGTACTAGAGCAGAGCTGAAGTTCCCAGGCTCAGGTACTGCAGACCATGAGAGCATCCTTTAAGACTTCTTCTGGAGGGACCTTGCCAACAGCACCTTGACCCTAGGATTCAATTCTTGTCTTACAGACAGATCAAAAGCATCCACAGTTTTTAGGAACTCCCATGGAAAAAAATTACAAAAATGTGTACAACGCTTTGAATGGGAGGTTCTCTGTTTCATGAGAACAACTAAATAACGTCCTGTGGGTTCCATTACAGTTTTGTCTAAATATTTCAGCTCCCTTGTCATTACTGATTGTTTCCATTTTAACAAATAAACATGTTTTTTCCGCCAATCATTTAACAGCATTCAGAATCCACCCACTGACTTACATTCCCATCCCACACAGCTGTTCGTTTCCCCCCTCCTTGGTTCTCAGTAAGAATGTGGACAGAGTTTAGTAACAAAAATATAATTTAAAAAAGAATTATGCAAAAATGTACATTGTAGATGCAGGTTTCCTAGGCAAATGGTTTAATTTCCATTCATAAGGCAAACTGTGGCAAGACTGACTTAGAGCAGTTCATTTTAGATTTTTCTAGGCAGGCAATGGTATGTTGCCGCTAGAGAGAAGTTTGCAAAGTTTTCCCCTATCCCAGTTCCAGGTTGCCCAGCTTTATGACAAATATCTTGTCTCTGCTTTTTCTGTCAATGAAGTATACATGTTCTTGTGCAGAGATGAAATCCTGTATTGGCACTTGCATTTGTGTTTTATGATTCATCACCACTCTGGAGTATTGCCTGTAAATTTGCAATATTTCACTGTTGATGTAGAGCCTTAGATTTACTTGCTCTGATATTTTCACAGAGGAACAAATTCTTCTCTGACTCCCATCCACCCTTACCAGTTACAGCTGTGTGCGCAGACCTCCTGTTTGCTCCTGGTGGACCTGTGCTTGCACAGGCTTAGGGTGGTCTTCACAAAGTGAAGCTGAATGAGGTGAACTTGGGGGCAGAAGTTGCCCGAGATGGTCATCAGATCAAAAATAAATGTGCTTTAAAAGTCAGCTGGATTTCTTCACAGCAGGCTTAGGGAGTTGGAGGGCTGAGACCAGGCTCTGACTCTGCAAGGGCCATGCTGGTGCCGTTTGGAGAAAGGCTAGTGGAAGATGTTCAGCTGTGGCCTTTGTGTGGGGTGTGAGGTTAGGGTCTGGTCTTGAACATTGCTTGCTGTCATCCAATAATGATGGTGATAGTGGAAAAAGGAGGAGTGAGTGCACACTGCATACTTGCATGGCTGACAATAACATACTTAAAGAGAAGGACACCTGATGCGGTCAAAGGAAGAGGGTGAGCCCTGTCATTTGCTCTCAAAAATAGGTCCGTTTTGTGACTTGTGCAATATGCTTGCCTCTCTCCGCTGCCTTTGGCTTCTGCCCATTAATAATACATTGTGTTTCAGTCTTGATGGCAGAAGAGAGTTCTGGTATCAGTGAAACAAATACATTTCCCCTTATGAATCTGGGAGCTGGCTGTGTCAGGCCAAATACCAGAAGATAATAATATTACGATGCTGCCCGCCAAATGGGGGTATTACAGAAGGAGCGTATTGTGAGTAGGCGTC
>VYZW01021144.1:37218-49185 GCA_013401315.1 Balaeniceps rex
CAGCAATAACATGCTGCACCCCAGGCTGATGATGTAAGGATGGATGGCAGGCAAGAACTGAACTGCCCATGTGAAACTCCAAGAGGTGCTTACAGTGCAGTATGCTGAATAAAATCCAAGAGTCATTCCGAAAGAGAAAACAATTTTACAGGTATAGAGATCAGAATAGGGGAATATTTCCATATATTCTTCTACTTGTGTGAGCGCTAAGTTGAAATTCACAGTCTTCTCCCTCTGAAAAGCCTTCCCTTTTACCTACCTGATTACATGGGCAGGAACCCAGGAGGAGGAAATGCCTTGTGACTTCCACCAGACGACTGGCCCTGTGGGAATTGGGCCCAGGCTTGGAATACCAGTGAAACGTCAGTGTGATAAAATGCACAGATACGCAGAGAGCGCCAAAAAAATTAAAAAGTCAGAAAATGCTTAAGGGATTTGCATAATTCCTGACAAACAGTACTGATTTATAGGCGGAGACTGAATTAAATTCACACTTTGCTAAGAATCCTTATAGAGTATTGACACCCCAATGAAACTTAACAGAAAACATAAATGGTACACAGAGAGTACCTTGAGGATTTCATGCCCTGTGATGAACGTGTGAATTTTCGTGGATTAATGTTCACTCTCATTCTGTTCAAACTCAGAGGAATGACTTGGGTGTTTCCAGAGTTGACAGACACTAGTTTCCTAGGTGAGAATACAGTGACTTATCACCATGCTTCTCTCTGGCCAAGTTTAGTGATCCACTTCCAGACTGTGTAGAGATGCACTGTGCAGATACTGGCTAGCTGTTTCTTTCCTTTGGTTGCCACGTTTGCAAGCATGGTGCCAATATGACAGGTATATATGATGTGTATTTTTGCTGCACATCCACAGCCCTAAAAATTTGTGCCTCTGTGATTAATGGGAGAGACGCTTTATTAGTTGCCAAAGGCTTGAGAGAAAAAAATATTTGTCCAGAGAAGAGAACTGAAGGAGCCAACAAAATAGGGTGACTGACAGTTTTTTCCCCCCAGAGTGCTTGGGATTGTTATGATGTCAGATCTGCATATTATTTATCATGCGTATTCTCATCTGTTGTAGGCAGACAACTCCCTTAGTATTAATGGGAGTTGTGCAATTACAAAGCTGAGAACATGTGTGCAGCAGCACTGGGGCACAATGGGACCGGCTGAGGATGCAGTGTCAGTCTCGGATTGGAATGTCTTTATTTTCCTTGGCTTGTCATGGCTTCATACTGGAGGCAGAAGGAGAAGGTTGATATAAATCAGTGACTCACTCCTTTACTCTTCAGTGAAAATCCCCCTGAAGTCAATGGGAATAGGCCATCATTGTGTGAAACCCGGACTTGAGTAGTGTCTTGTGTGCTCTTTGGGTCATGATACCTTTACTCAGACTGAGTAATGCCTTTCTCTTCAAACAATTATACGAAAATAGTTGGAGTATTTGAAGAGTGTAGTACTGTTTGTACTGCCATGCAGACAGCACAATCTGGACTCTTGCTCTTATTAAAGATATTTATGTTGAGTTAATTTTTCCCCTACAGAGCTCAACTTCTCCTTTTTGTTTCGTTCTGTGAAGCCATAATTCAATACTTATGGCAACATAAATCCATATTAAGCTCCAGTATAAGCAGGCATAAATTCCATTGATTTCACTGCCCCGTTTACACAGGACCGTGTTTGGTCTGAGATCTCTTTTGCCTTGGAAATAATTGCAATGCAATAAATTTAGGCTTATAACTCAGCTGTGCAATGAAAGGAGAGAAGAGGGATTATAGCAAAACAACATCTGAGTTAAATGCAGATAGCTTTGAAAATAAGTAAAATCTGGGATGAAGCCAGTGATGGTATTTTATATGCCTTAATCGGCTTTCATTCAAGTATCTGAAAACCCTTCCATGCATCAATGAAATAAGACCTGCAATGTCCCTGTAAAGGTAGGTGGTATTAGAAAATATATTTTACATTCCCTGTTTGATCTTTACCCAGGCAAAAAGCATTGAAATCTATTGATCTCCCCCACCCACCCCCCAAAAAAAAACAAACTGAAAAGGATTTCAGGATTTTGTTCAAAGCAAGTGGAGTGGCATTTCAGTGGATGATCTCCGAGAAAGTTGATCCCATTATAAATGCCTGTGTTTGGATACAGATTTGTGCTCGCAACTTTCATCCCGCAGAAGATTCCAAGCTTTTTAGTGTGTGTGTGTCAAACAGCTGATGGGGGAACAAGTGTCCAGTGCAAGGGCATCAGTGTCATGGTGCTGCTGTTCCACTGAGAGATGTTAATGGGGGCTCTCGGGTGCAGTTAGCGGGTCAGTGCGAGGTGGGATGGGATGGAGTCCACAGTCACTTTATGCAGAGTTGAAAATTAGTTTTAGATTGCCTTAAATTTGAGCCTGAGCATGATTTCATTGTGGTGTAGCTGTTGCATGCAAGTTTCTGTTTGTGTTTGCTGGTGGTTTAAAAAAATTCTTGGCAGAAATCTCTCCACTGATGATGTTTTTTGTGTTGTTTTGTTGTGCTCCACAGGGTATAAGGAAGCATGTGATTGTTTGTATGTTTCAAAGCATCAAATAATCAAATACAGTGCAATCTTAATGTGGTTTAACAGTTTGGGTTTTAAAATCATGTAAAAGTTAAAATATAGTGTTTGCCTCAGTTTTTTGACGTCAATGTATACTGTAGCTGACCTCTCAAAATTCCTTCTAGTCTTCCCCTTCAGTCCAAGCCAAAATGAGGGTTTTTTTTCTGACCACCCTTAAGATTTTTGACAGACACTAGTTTCCTGTTTAGGGTGATGTTATCTTCATGTGAGTTTCTGCACATGCTAAAGGCAAATATGCTCTGAGATTATCTGCTCCTGACCCTTTTTTAAGTTTTAAAAAGTAAGTGTCCATTTGCATGTTTTCAGGCTTGTTCGTGCAGTCAACATTCATTAATAGTAGATTTCAGCTGCCAGGTTTAGATCTATATCTAGACTTCAGCATTCAGATTATGGGAATACTCATGTTTTGATTCAGAGCAATGCCTCATTTAGAAAGAAACCCAGAAAAGTAAGGTTGGATGCAATTCCACTATACAGACTTAAAAAAAACCCCAACCAACCAACCAACCAACCAAACACAAAACCAACCAAACAAAAAAACCCTAAACCAACAGTGGGTTTGGGTAATTTCTGGACTTGAGTATTTAATTGTAGGTTGACAGACGTATGTTGTCTCTTCTCAGAGTTATGTGTAGCCTTTGTGAAAACACAAAATATGTGTACAGGGCATAGAGAAAGGACACAGAGCCTTTTGTCTAAAGAAGTGTGGACAGAAAAACCTAAGGAAGGGTTATGAAGGAAATAGTTAAGATGGTACCTGGACACTTTCCCCAGTGGCTTCACTCTCTTGCCCTCTTTAAAGAGCTAATTGTTTTTAGATACAACGGTAGGGAAACTGAAGTCTGTGGTTTTGGGGCTGAGAACCCCAAAGGTTGTTACATGGTTGATGGCTGATGCCTTTTCTTAATCGTCTTCTTGAGATGGGTCTGAGCTGGGGTTTTGTGTGTGGAATAACGCAGAGTTTGTGAGCTTGTTTTCCCTTTCCATCAGCTATTGTACAGAATGAGATGGTTTGGCTTACTGCAACAGCAAAGGCACCTGGAAGGGCTGAAAAAGTTGATATAAATGTTAAGTGGTTTGATGTGAATTCTAGATAATTTACATCCTGCGTGGAAGTAAAGCACAGTTAGAGAGAGCTCGGTTACAGAAAACACTGTAAAATCCATAGCTCAGATGTGTAAGAAAATTCCTGCCAGTTTTGTTTTAGTTACCAGTAGTAATTTCTGAAAACTTTGCCTTTGAGTTTATACATTCTCCAAGTACTTATGTGGGGCATTAATATTGTTTTGTGACAAGGAGGAATGGAGTCAGTTTGGCTTTTTCTGTCTATACATTTTGACATTGCCAGAGAATGCCCAAGAATGAAAATAAGGTGAAAATAGCAAGTACTGAAATAGAATGTGCTGGCACAAATGCATATGTTGAAGATTGGATGACTTGGTGCCTGGTGTCTCCAAGGATGCTGACTTTTTTTCCACTGTGTTAGGTTTCCTGAGTTCTTAAACTGCGTGCCTGATGAGCTTTGTGTCCATCAGCTGTCACGTTTAATACAGTGGTACAGCCCCTCCTCCACCTTCCACACAGTCTCTGGCAAAGCAGAACCTGGCTTCGCTAACTGCCTAGGGATAATCCCAGGAGGAGTTTGCAGGTGGTGCCCAGCTGGTGTTCATCAGCACCCCTGCAGATACGGTGGGGGCTGTGGGAGTGCTGCATTCCAGGAGTCCCTGGGCAGCAGAGTTGCCTCTGAGACCTTTTAGCAAACCATGCAATGTAGAGCCACCCGAGTCCCTGTCTGTGGACTCCAGGATGGGCAGATGGGAAAGCTGTCATCTTTCCCTCTGTAATGTTAAGGTACAGTCAAGATGCAAGCCAGTACATTGTAGTGGCATCTCTCTGTTGTCAGGGGAGCACAGGTCTTCACACCAGCTCTTAGTCATCAAATTTGACCCACAACCTGTTGCAAAGCTGCTTGACAAACATACATCCCAGGATGCTGAACACCTGCAGTGGTAATCTTTATGGATGCTAGTCCTCTTCTTCCCAAAGGCTGTGGCCTCACATTCTTTCTGAGTGCAACATTTAGAAAAAGAAGGAAGACCTGAGTTACTGTTTTCCTCCTTGAATATAAAAGTTACCAGGCTTTGGAGTGAACTGCAGAAGTACTGCTTTATATGCCTATCAGAAAAATAGATAGTAGGGCAACACATGTTTGAAATATGCTACATGCTTCTTTGCTTTTCTTTGTTGTGATTTTATTTCTCTTCTGCTTCATTTTTAAATGTCATATTATAAAGAAATGCAGGCTTGCTTTCATGTTCACATTGTCTTTCTTGAGAAATTCCAGTATCAGTTATGTGCATATGAGGAAGTTTGATCCATGAGCTCTTCAAGCATCTCTGTGTTTTTACAGATATCAATGAGTGTGAAATTGGAGCCCATAACTGCGATAGACACGCCATATGTACAAACACAGCAGGAAGTTTCAAATGTAGCTGCAGCCCTGGCTGGATTGGAAATGGTATCAAGTGCACAGGTGAGTGTCATATGCATTTGTATTTATTTGTAAGGTCAGACCAAAACTGGGTCCTAGCAATTCTGAAAAAAACAATACCACACCTACAAATTGAGAAGACAAATGGTTATCAAGCTTGTTAGGTCCATTTGACATGATCTGTTGGAGGACAAATTCTCCACCATGGTAACTGTGAAATCAGCATTATCTCACGTTTGGCTTGTGAGATGGTGAAAACAGACTGGACCATGGAGAGAGACACTGTGTCCTTGAAGGCAGCTGATGGGAGGCAGTGAGAGGTCTCCTCGTGCTCCCTGTGAAAACAAGATACAGGTCTTAGTTTTGAGAGTGCCCTGCAGCTTCCTCACTCACAGTTACCTTGTCAGACTTCTTTGGGCTGCAAATAAGCTGTTCCTGCTTTTCAAGTCAGATGACCCCACATATGTGTGGGTTTTATTATGGAAGATTATTTAACGTAGAGCTTCTGTGTGCGATATGCTATTTAAAGTTTGTGTTCATGGTGTGTATTTTTAACCAATGTTGCTTTTTTTCTTTTTTTTTCTTTTTTATTATTTTAAAGATCTGGATGAGTGCTCCAATGGAACCCACATGTGCAGCCCACATGCTGACTGCAAGAATACAATGGGCTCTTACCGCTGCCTGTGTAAAGAAGGTTATACTGGGGATGGCTTCACTTGTACAGGTGAGCTTTCTTAGGAAAGCATTGGATGACCTCCAGTGGTCCCTTGCAACCTAAGTTAGTCTACTTAGATGGAGTGGGTGGCAAAATTATTAAAACAATGCTTGATCATGTAATTTGGCAAGTTAGTAAACCAGTCCATTGGCTACCCACTTTAATATTTAAATAATAGGACACATGCATTAAAATTGCTTCATAAAATTGCCTAAAAATGTTTGTTCTTTCCACAAGTGAGTGTGTGCTGTCTGCCCTCTTTACTGCATCATCTTGAGAGATGGTGTCAGGACGCAGTGCTGACATGTAGAATGATGGAAGTAGCTGCTTCTGAACCGTCATTTTATAAACTGTAAATGTGATTATAAAACATTGCTAGAGAGATGTTTCCCACCCACACTTCAGTCTTCTGCTTTGAAGAACAGATTAGCTCATGTAAGTTTAGTTGTCAGGAGCCCTGCTATTACACTAAGGGATATTAGTGTTACTGGTGATGCTACACAGAGGGTGACCCTGTTTGGAATAAAGCCATGTGATAGACAGCTGCTGGGCCAGGTTTTCAGCTGGTGCAAATCAGCAGCACTCTATCAGCTACAGCAGGTTTTTATGGCATCTGAGAATCTGGCTCAGCAGGTTTAAGGCTGAATTTGAATCATTCCAAATCATAAATGGACCCTGGGATTCTGTTTAATTCTCTCTGTATAATTTACTCTTGAATCTGATTCAGCTTCCTTAGTGGCCTTCATAACCCAGTGCTTTTTGTTAATTTCCCATATGATGATTTCCAGGAGTCTATAAACTATGTCTTTCAAATGGAGTGCTTACGGAGTTTCTGCATTCAGTAGAACTTTTTTTTTTGTTTGTTTTAAATCTGGATACTTTATTGTTCATGGATTCAGGAGGTGGCTGGGACTCAAACTAGGGCACACAAATGTTCTGTAAGCCCTCTGCCAAAGCATGCAGCATTCACCCTGGTAGGTACTACCTTTGATTTGCCAGCCATGGACTTTTACAAGCTCACGCTGCCAGCCAGAGTCTGTTGCAACAAGTAGGGTGTTTTTGTGATGTGTAAAATTTCAGCTAGAGAGTAAGGGCCACAATCTATCTGAAGGGCAGTGTAGTCCAGTAGAAAGGCTGTTTTTCTCATCAGCTGTTAACCTGATCAAGTTATTTTAATTTAATTTTGATCAAGTTATTTTCACCTCAGTGCCACTTTTTGTCAGTGTTTTGTATGTTTGGCATGGAGACTGCCTATTACCGTATGTTTGCTCATTGCACAGTAAACCTCTTTTTTCAGTTGCTGCCTCTAGGCTTTGCTGTAATAGAAACAATAACTATAATAAAATTCACGTGCTCATTCTGAGTCTAAATTTGACCCTGTGTACTGCCTCCAATTGTTATTAACTGTAGCTACTTTAGGACTTTGTGTCTCTCTGTGATTTTCCTTTTGATTAGAAGCTGTACTTTTAACATGTCGGAAATATACCAAGCTGTTACATGTAATAGCCTCTGCCCATAACTAGATTGCAGTTTCTTCTGCAAGTATTCAGTGCTAATAGGATAATGAAAATCCTTGGAACACTGTATGCTTCAGCTGAAACAAATGTTGGTGAGAAAAACATGTTTACTGTAAACCTGCAATTTCTTTTCCTTTTACAGACCTCGATGAATGCTCAGAAAACGTGAATCTCTGTGAAAATGGGCAGTGCCTCAATACCCCTGGAGGATATCGCTGTGAATGCGATATGGGATTTTTGCCAAGTCCAGATGGGAAAGCATGTGAAGGTAATTCTCTGTAAGCTTTAAACAACACTCAACAAATTCTGCCTTAATAATATTTTATGTTTGAAAAATTTTACAACTGGTTGCAGTTGTATTGAGAACTGCATGAAAATTGTCAATAGTAGTTGCTTTTTTTCAGTTTGTACAGTTATTATGGGCCTCTAGGAGTTCATCTACATATTGTATATAGAGAGAACAGCTTTTTGGAGCCTATCTTATGACATATTATTTGTGGGTCTGATTGGTGATCCAAATGGCGCTGTCAGCTGCCATTTCATCTTGGTCATTTGTACCCAGTTCTTCATTTTATTCATAACAGTTAAACAGAAAAAGTTGTTACTTTGCCTTGGTGTACATGAGGCTGAAAAACGCTGATTTGGTAGCCAATACAGTGAACATGCTCTGAGGGCTTCTGTGAGGTGCAGAATCAGAGTCTGAAGCCTTGCAGGAAGTTTATACAACCACCAAAAAAAAAAATTCTCATGAGTATTTGTTCAGTTTTGAAAGTGGGTTGTCAGTTAACTGTTTACAACTCATTCATAAGAGCTTTGCATATGCAAAGATTCACAAAAATCAAATAATAAACATGTTACCAACATGATTAAGGTCATGTATTTGTTTGTAACATTTGAAATCCTCAGTTGATATAATGCTAATCAGTTAAGTCAGTCAAGAAGAAGCAGCCTGACATAGTATCATCTGACATAGTAATAACTCATAGTAACTGGTATTTGACGGAGTTCATAAGTACATCACTATAAATAGGATTTTTTCCCCTGAAAAGTGTTCTGTGTGGTTTTTTTAGTAATCTACCAAGAGAAATCATTTATGAGTGAATTTTTGTGTAAACTAAAACAATATTAAGTTTCGTTATGTTTCATGAAACTATTTACTTTCAAACCTTTTAGCTAACTTTAAATAGCTTATATAGAGCCTAGGTCCTGTTGCTAAAACAGACTTTCCTTGATGTCTCAGATGTGTACGCTAAATGCAGTATTTTAAGGCCCTTTGTAAACACACACTTTTTTATCGTATCAAATTGGTTGTTCTTTGTGCAGTGCATACAGCATTCAGTAAATACTGAATCAGATGCAATGATCTGGGCAAAGGCACAAAAGTGAGCTCTGCTTGCCAAACTTGAGATCTGTCAAATGCAGAAACCTGAAGATGAGTGTCAAGTTCACCTTTGGGCACAAGCTTTTCCTTTGCTGATGTCCAGCTTTCTGCAGATGACTGCTGATTTAGAATAGACTTTATTTTTTAAAGCATATCTCCTGCCATGTTTAATTTTGCTACTTGTCAGATTAGCCCACTAAGAAGCTCAGATTGTTTCTGGCATGGCTTCCAGAGACACTGGAAAGAGCCTTTTGCCCAAAAAAAAGGTTGTGGATTAGGCTTCTTAGGCTCCAGACATAAATCCTGCATGTTATTTTTTCTGGTCTTGCACAGCGTGCAGGAGCAGTTGGCTTCCAGATCCATGTTTTTTGAACCTTATTGCAGTTCTCTGTCTATATCTTAAAAAGATACGGAAACCTCATATTTTTCCCCTCCTGTTCCTCTATCAGATATTGATGAGTGTTCACTTCCTAACATCTGTGTCTACGGTACTTGTCATAACCTCCCTGGACTTTTCCGATGCGAGTGTGAAGTGGGCTACGAGTTGGACAGAAGTGGTGGTAACTGCACAGGTAAAGATAATTTTGAACAACATGCTTTTTAATTTTCTGTTAGTGTTGTGGTCAGCTCCTTAGGAAATTCTTTTAAAAAGCTATACAAATCAGACTCGATATAGGAAAATACAGACTTCCCTACTGTATAACACAGGATTCTCCTTCTTGCCTTTTCTACACTCCTATTTCCCCTCCTTTGACAACCTCTGATATCTCTTTGGCTTCGGAGAAGAAGGGGAAAAACAGAGCAGAGATAACCCCTCAGTCTGCCCACATCTCCCAGGCAGAGATGTGTTGTGCCTTGTAGTTTCCATTCACAGTACTGGATGGTAAGCTGTGACCTTGTCGTGTATTTTTTCCCTTAAGTATTTTTTTAGTACTTTATGTGAATTTTATTTCATAGATTGGTCTTCCAGGAAAAACACTTCCCCCCCTGCCATGAAATGATGAATTCATCTCAGACTACTGTTTCTCTAAAATGTGTATTTTTTAGAGCTTTCTGGAGATCAGTATCTCATAACTAATGGATTTATGGTGGTCAGCTTATGATACCTGATCTATCGATGGTTTGCACTGTCCTGGAGTATTTACTTACCATGTGCTGTTTTTTCTTGCAGATGTTAATGAATGTGCAGATCCCACAACCTGCATTAGTGGCACGTGTGTCAATACTGCTGGTAGTTACACCTGTGAGTGCCCTCCTGATTTTGAGCTGAATCCCACCCGAGTTGGATGCGTTGGTAAGGGACCACTACTTATGTTATTTACAAGTGAAGTTGCACAGAGGGGCTGCAAGGCTAACTGCTTAGGAATAAAGTCCCACGTCATGGAAAAAGGCTGGAACAGGCTCTCCAACTCTCACCCCACTGCCCCTGGCTTAGAAGTTGTAACAGTGCAGTGGGAGTATGTCCAGGGTGATGTAGCATGCCAGCAGTGCCCGGCTGCCAGAATCAACCCCTTGGGGCTAGTTACAGCTTTCCACAATTTACAGCAGTCATGAGACAATGTTAAATTTCAACAAGCTTAAACCAACATCCAGCTAGCCCCAAGATGGCAGGCGAGTGAAGTTGTGGCATAAAGCCACCCATGCTCTTGGAGCATTGAGTGCAGCTTGGCTAGGTACAGCTTCATGACCGATGGAAATGCTCCTATATTAGGCTCCAACTGCTCTGATATTTTTTGGCTTTTGTTTGTTAAGAGGACGTAGAGATGCTCCTCAAATTCAAATGTATTTTAAATTCCTAACATTTAGTAGATGCTTTCATGCTTGTTAACATCAAGGAGAGGAGAAAGTAGTGGGCTTCTGAAATTGAAAGGATGTATAAATGTAGGTGAAAATGTGAATCAAAATGAGAAAAGGCCTGGCCAAACTGCCCTTGGTCATGCTGAATAAATTCCCTACTTTGTGAGAAGTCCAGCAAAGCCAAGGGATGGGGCACCACCGTCCTATCTAAGTGGGAAAAGCTGGGCCCTCCTGGACAACATAAGTTACTTTCTTTGGCTGTCCTACAAGAAATGAGAGCCATCTGAAGGTATCCCTCATCCTGAGATGATGTGTTGGGTTTTCCTCTCTCATAAGATGTGTTTGTCATTATGTGCATTCTGCATAGATACACGATCTGGCAACTGTTACCTGGACATTAAAACTCGTGGAGATAACGGTGGCACCTTCTGCAGCAACGAGATTGGAGTGGGTGTTTCCAAGGCCTCCTGTTGCTGCTCCCTGGGCAAAGCTTGGGGAGTTCCCTGTGAACATTGCCCACTTGTGAACACAAGTAAGTCAGCTTTCCTGGGTTGAACACAACAATAAAGTGTGTTCGTTGGATTTTTTTCTAATTTAGCCAGGTAACTCAAATACCAGTGTAATCATTTCTTGTGTACATGCAGGGGACAGGTTTCCACTGGTCTTAACCAAAAACTTTACTAGTCTTTCAAAAAGATTATTTAGTCAGAATATTATTATCACTTCTGAGCAAGTTTGCTGTTACACAAAAAACTACCTTATAAAATGGAATAGCAGTTGATGTTACAGAATAAAACTTAATGTTTATATATGGTTGCTTTGTTACTTTACATTTAAATTACCTGTAATAATCTGATAAATTTTCAAAAATAATTGTGCTGAAAATGTTTCTACTATTTTAAGTTCATAAATCTATTTTGTTTTCAGCTGAATATAAGGTTCTCTGCCCTGGAGGGGAAGGATTCCGACCAAACCCTATTACCGTTATATTAGAGGGTAATGTTTACATTTTCCTATATTTACACGTCTAAACTTATGAAACTCTTCAGTGAGTGTTGTTTTTCATGGAAAAGCATGAATGAAATGTTTGTGGTTTTGTTTGAATAGATATTGATGAATGTCAAGAACTGCCTGGACTTTGCCAAGGAGGAAAATGTATTAATACATTTGGTAGCTTCCAGTGTCAGTGTCCATCAGGATACTATTTGAATGAAGAGACTCGAGTGTGCGATGGTACGTAGCCTTCACTTATCTAGTCTTCTGCTTTTATTCTTAGAAAATGATGACAGATCAATATGCAGAATTAATCTATCCTTGAAAAAGAACATAACCAGACCAAGCAGTGTAAAGCTTAATGGTGGGAAAATTGGAACAAGTTGAAGTCTTGCATTGAGAGAGAGAAAATTCCTTCCTGACCATGTTGAAATATCCAGACTTTTGTTTAAAATGATCAGAT
>VYZW01021144.1:52607-110049 GCA_013401315.1 Balaeniceps rex
TAGCATCGTTACTTATTGAGATGGGCACTCCACAAGGAACAGCTTTGGTTCTTGTCCAGATCTGGGAATCCAGAATGGATGAGATCCTCAAATACTATTTTTGTGCAACAGGTGCAAAAAACAAATTGCTGTCCCTGAGCTGCCTAGACCTATCAGAGTTCCCATCTCTGCATCACAGCCAGGCTTTCCATGGCCACCTGTGCCACCACTTCCTTCTCTGTGTGGGCTTCGCTCCATCCATGACCCTTCAGAGCCCCTTCAGCTCTCCTCCACCGGTACCTTCCTACCTCAGGCGTTACTGAGACATTTTCGTTCTGAGAAGCACAATGAGAAAGCTTCTGTGGCCACTCACTTCCTTTTTGTTCTCTTCTAGATGTGAATGAGTGTGATACACCTGGCATTTGTGGACCTGGCACATGTTACAATACTGTTGGGAACTACACCTGCATCTGTCCTCCTGATTACATGCAAGTTAATGGAGGAAACAACTGCATGGGTATGGGTTGGGGTTTTTTTAAAGCTTTATCTTAGTGCTTTGGGCCAGGGCTTTACTGGGCACAAATCAGAACTATTTATCTGAACTAACTAAATGAAAGATCAAGCTTCTTTCATTAATTTTATTAAATAAAGCAAGGCAGATCACTTTTAATACAGATCTTTTATTACCTCATGATAATTTCTCCTTAAATTTGGTATTTTCTATGTTCATCCCTTCCAAGTTTCACTTCATGCTTTAAAAGCTTCTACATGTGAAACACTACTAAAATTACTCAGACTTCACAGAATGAAGTCACAAGCTGTGTACAGTTCTTAGGGGGAACCATAAACAAACTGATGTTTTTTCAGAGTTGCACAAAAGACCAATACTAAATCCTTTGATGAGTCTGATCAGTGTTTCAGCCGTGTTGGTTGCTCTTGACTATTTGTATTGCAAACACTTTTTCATACTTTTGGAGTAATCTTCTAGGGACAAGCTGTTCCGTAGTATTCTACAGTGCTGCAGCATCTACTTGACAGGGGTTTAAAAAGTAAATATTTGAGGGAGGTATCTCCTAAACCCTTCAGGTACATCATTTCCCATAAGAGTCGCTAATGCATTAGCCTGGGTTTTTCTTCATTTTCACAGATATGAGAAGAAGTCTGTGTTACAGAAATTACTATGCTGACAATCAAACCTGTGACGGTGAGCTGCTCTTTAATATGACCAAGAAAATGTGCTGCTGTTCCTACAACATTGGACGTGCGTGGAATAAGCCTTGTGAACAGTGTCCTATCCCGAGCACTGGTACGTTTTTGCATTGCAAAGCTATTTGAAAGCCTTGGTAACATAATAATTACTATTAGTGGGTGTAACATTGTTAGCGATGCTATGTCTTTGTCTGCTCTCGTGTGTCTAAAATGAAGGGATTAATTACTTTTTTGGCCTGGAGGTGATCAGCCCTACTCACAATGAAGGCATATGTGGAGTGGTTTCTTTCATGCTGCCAGGCCATGCCTCCTTTGTGACAGTTTCCCTGTCTGGGAGACTTCACACTCTATATTGGTTAATCTGTCTCATTGCAAATGCTTGTTGATCCAGTGTTGAGGCACTGACCAAGGTTTTATTGGCATTGCTCCAACAAATATGGTGTCTGCTGTGCTGTGCCTCAACTGCTGATTGCCACAAGGGGCCTTTGTGGTAGCCATGGGTTTACAGAGGTACCTTGGTCTCCTCTGAGAATGATCTGTGTCAAGCAGATAAATGTAAGCTGTAGGAATTTCTGGGCTAATTGTGTAGGCATACAGGACTCCTCCACACTGGGTAAGACTCTGCAGACTTGAGCCCAGGACATCCCACTCTGGTTCGAGGTGGTTCGCTTCAAGAACAAACTTCCTAAACACTTACTTGAATAACTTCCGACTTATAATTCAGGTTTTTAAAAGTCAGATCTGGACTGTAAAGCACAGACATAAGCATATGCAAAGCCAAATCAGCATGTGATCCCAAGCCCTCTACATCTTTTTGTTTGCTAATTTCAATGTCCTTTCAATGAGAACCCAAGTGCATACTAAGGACATCACATGGGGAGCCTCAGGGAAGGGTCTGCATACCTCTGTGTGCCCTGCAGGTGCTGAAAGAGTAGAAGAATAATTTTCTTGGGCAAAGGATGTAACGAATTTTTGACTGTTGATTAATTCCAAGTAATATAATGGCTGCTTTGTTTTCCTGTTGCAGATGAATTCTCTACACTCTGTGGAAGTCAAAGGCCTGGCTTCTTCATTGACATTTATACAGGATTACCAGTTGGTGAGTTGTAATTTCTGTTTTGAACTAAATTCCATGCTACCTCTGCCCAGGGAAGAGGGGAGGTTTGTTTTCCCAATTATTTTTTTCATGGGAGGAATAACAACTAAACAGGGTAATGGAGTTCAACCCTCTGTTTAAGTCTAAGCCTGCAAACTTTTTGCCCAGCTCCTCCTAGCTGGCAGCAATGATAATTGCTGCTTGTAATCAAGGCAACATAAAGTTCCAAAGAAACTGCGAGCAGGGCACAGATACCGAGAATAAGAGGTCTGGGAGTAAGGCCAACCAGCATTTGGTCTGAGAGGAGTTAAGAGTCTTTCCTTCAGACTAAAGCAGAGATTTAATCTGACATTTCACATCAGTCCCCCTGTGTATTGGTTTGACACAAAAATCCTTTTTTCTGCTCAGCTGGAATATTTCTCACATGTTATTGTGTGTAACATTTGAATCGTGAGTAACAAATTGCAAAACAAAAAGAGGGAGAGAATGAGGAATTCTAAGACAAGGAGTTGAGTAAATCCCTATTGGGACTCCCTTTTGTTTTTATTCACACAAAAATGCAAATAAGAAGCAGATAATGTGCCCTGTAGCAAACAGAGGCTGCATATAGGCAGTAATCAGGTGCTTCAGCATTAAGCTGTTGCTGTGATGCGGTGTTCAGCTAGTTAGATGGAAATATTTCTAGTAAAGTGGGGAATGTAATTTTTAAAGAACTTACAGAAATGTACAGTATTTATTATTTACCAGGTCATTTCTTAGAAGCAAAGTTCCCCCTTCTAGCTGTTAGCATTAGCCCAATTTGTTGCTGAGTGTACTTGAGCTATTTGGGCCAGGGAGACCTTGGATCATGCTAACGTGCGTAGGGAAAAGCTGCATATGTAGCAGTTGACGTGTGTGCCAGGAGCGTTGCAGTCTGCTCTGTCTGCCCTGCCATGTCATAAAGCAATGCACATTCAGGAGCCAACTGAAAAAGAAGGGCCGTCCCACAGAGGCCACCAGTGCATCTCAGTGCATGCAGCGCATTGGTGAGACTGATGCACACACACAGCTCTACACTGTGAGAATCACAGGCTATCCCTGCTGCTTCGGGATCTTGGCAGGTCTCACTAGGTTGTAGCACTCAACCTGCCGCTTTTGCACAGCAGCTGCTTGTGTCCCTTACATTGGTAGGCACAAGGCATGGGAACAAGGTAGTGCCCACTCTGCAGGGACAGTGCTCTGTGTACCCTGTAATATTTGGTTACAGTCCTTACATGATGTTACTCTTCTGTTTGGATTAAAGTTCTATATATTTACTCCAGGTGGTTGTTTTAGAGGCAGAAGTAGTTCTACTTCTACTCATCCCTTATATAATCAGAGGACTCAAAATTACAGAATCTAATGTAGGAAATAAATAGTTTGATCCAGCAGCAAAATAAAAAAAAATGCATTATCTGATGGAAACTCAATGTTTCAATGATAATTTCCCACCATATTCTTTGTCTTGTGTACATCAGTGCATGTGGCAATTTTTACTAAAGGGGGAGGCTTTAGGGGAATCTGTGAACTCTTTCATGTTCTCAGAATATTAAAGATGTGTAACTTAAGGACCCAATAGGCAAGACACATACAATTGTAATAGCAGCTGGGTTTTTTTCTGCCAAAATCAGTTACTTAACCCAGGTGTATATAGAACATTGGCAAACCCTGTCTGCCCGGCTTAATCAATCTAATTAATAGCATGTTGGCAGCCAAATGTCACCTGGCATCGGCACTTTCAAACTGTTATATAAAAACATGAAAGTCTTTTCAGATTAGCAAGGGTAAAAGTGCAAAACTAATTCTGACAAGTGTTTGCCTTCAGTCATGCTCTCCTGTATTAAATCAAAGACAGTTGCATTCTCTCTGTTTGGCTCTTCCCAATAAGTCCACTGTAACACTCAGAAGGATGAGGAGGTTCATCAGGGCTGTGGATGGGAGATATGAAGAAGGACGTGTGCTACCCTCTGCATTCCTATGTGGCAGGATGTGTCTTGGCTACAGTGAAGAGTCAGAACCTGAGGAAATAGGAAATATCTACATTTCCACAGCTTGGAATGACTCACTGTCTAATGCAGTTGGGAACATTCTGATGCTCACATTATACATTTGATAATTCTCTCAAGGGTAAATGCATAAGGATATATTCTGTAGCAGAAGATGTAATGAAGTGCTGTTTACAAGTGTGTAAAAAAATTTCTTCTTGCAGATATTGATGAATGCAGAGAGATTCCTGGAGTGTGTGAAAATGGGATCTGTATAAACATGGTTGGCAGCTTCCGATGCGAGTGTCCTGTGGGTTTCTTCTACAATGACAAGCTACTGATCTGTGAAGGTAGAGTGCTGATCTCATTCAGAGAAATAGGATTTCACCAGCTGGCAATTCAGATGCTAGCAAATCTGATATACTTGCAAGTCATCCTTAATGAGGGGAAAATACTGGTATCAGTGTAATAAGTCTATGTTAAGACATTTTGAATTCTTTTGCATAGAAAATACCAGATTTTCCATCAGACATCTAAGGCCTTGAAGGAGCATGAGTCAGCAGTCATGGGAAGAAACATTGTTTTTCACATTTGACAGTAAAGCCAAGAAAAGAGTAGTAGTCTTGAGTCAGATCATGAGCACAACTTTTTTTAATTGCAAGATATTTTTTTCTAATGGAACAAAGATTTCTGTAAATAATATAAAACATGATAATTTATTTCCATTTAAGCATTTCCTAACATTGTATTAGTCAGTTTAATGGAGAAACTGAAGACAGCAGTATGAGTTGCTGTCATTCTCTGGTGTGGGTTATGACTGCTGACAACATGGGTGCTGCAAGCAAGGCATCAAGAGCTTCAAGTAAAAGCATCTTCTGTATGCTGCTTCTAACTGAAACACAGTTACATTTCTAGGGAAATAAAGTTCTCTTTTTGCAGCAGCTTAAGTAAGGAAAATTAGTCAAATTTTTTTGCCTAAAATTTTGTGTTGTTGTTTACATTGAAAGCTACTAATATCCAACAGGGATCTTGATGCTGTGTTATGGTCAAGGGAGATCCTCATAGTCTCCAGTGGAGATGTATGCAAACATAGCAGCTTACTTATTCTGACCGCAGTCTTAAGACTGAAATCCACCCAAGTGAAGTGTTGCAACAGGCCTTTCATGTGCCTTCGAACACCTTCAGAAAACCATTATATAAATTCTCTAAATAAGAGTGAGTTTTACAAATGGAGCATGTGGGTTTGGGATCATTTCAGGGAGATAACCAAATGTGACCAAATAATTACTTTCATCAATATATTTATTTTTTCAGCATTAGAAAGAAATTCCTATATTTGGGTAAGGTAATACTCTTTACACTAAAAACAAAGTGGTTTTGACATTTTTCTAGTGCCAGCTTACCATAACAATCAAATTCCTTTTTTGTATTGACAGATATTGATGAATGCCAAAATGGACCAGTGTGTCAGCAAAATGCAGAATGTGTCAACACAGCCGGTAGCTACCGTTGTGACTGTAAACCTGGCTACAGGTTCACATCAACTGGCCGCTGCATGGGTGAGTACTTCTGGCTGGTTTGTGTGAGGGTCTGCAAAAAGTAGTAGATTTTATAAGTCTAAAAAAGCGTATCTCCTCTTCAGAAAGATGGTATACCAGGAGATGATCTGGGCTCCAAGAACCCTCCTCTTAAAGCCTTTTAGGGCATCGCATAAACATTCTCATAATTCCCAGAAGGCTAACGGGCCCATCCCACAGAGGCATAAATGAGAGTTAATCACCTGTGTAGGTGTTTGTCTTCCACTTTATCCAACCAACCGCAAACATTTTTCTTTAGCCTATGTCATGTCTAGGGAGGGAAGACCAATTGGTTCACTACTTTTGACTAACTATTTTCTGACACTAGAAATTCATTTGTGGTCCTGACAGGGACTTTCCTCTGCATAAATTCTTTGATTTTCATTATAATTTGCTAGATGTGTTTTAGCAATTTATTTGCTACGTGTATTTTTACAAATAAATCACTGCTTGCTGGGGTCTCTGCTGATAAGGTAGACTTATCTGCTAGGCCATATGCAATAACCAACTTAAAAAACTTGTTGTTAAACTTCCTAACTTTTCTGTGGATCTAAACAGGCCCCTGAACATTATTTTTAAATACTCACTGAATGGACTGCAGTTCTCTAATCTATTTGCTCGCTCTTCTAATATTGTAGTCCAGAGAGGCATTCGTGTTATCTTGATTACTTGAAGAATTGCAGAGATTTTACAGACTGCTGTGAGCCAAGCAGCTGTAAATATTATATACATTTCTGAATAAAATAATAATTACAACGGAAACTGGCAACATTTTCCTTGGGCTTTTGCTTCTGAGTACTTGAGTTTTAGGAAGTGTACTTTTCCCTGCCTTGCGGTTTGTCATTGTTTCATGTGACCCTTAGGGGAAAAGGGTGTAGGGGCAACTAGAACAATACTATGAGAACTAAAACTTTGTTTTGTTAAACTATACAGTGGTACATGTAAATATTCAATATGTTCCTAATGTAATTGTTGTTGTTATGGGATTGCTACAGCAGTACAGGAAGAGCCGGGGAAGGTCCTGATATGGGTTACAATACCCAACATGAATTGGCACAAACACTAATACTTCCCTGTATTTTGCTCTCATTTTATATTGAGTGAAAATAAAGTTACACAATTAGAGTCAAAATAAAAGTGGTCGATAAAGTACTTGATCCAGCAAAGGAAGGAAATTCCCAACCGCTCACTGAGCACAAAGAGTGCTAAGCACCTTGCAGTATTGGATCAGTCATGCTACTGCATGGAAAATGATCACATCCCAGTAGTTTATATGCTATTGAATCAAAACTGATGTATCACAGCCACTAGTACTATGAGTACTGCATTTATCTTACTATCAAAATAGCATTCTGCTGGTGCTATCTATTGTGGTATAATAAATAATTTTTCATATAAACTCTTTTTTGGCACTTAAGACAATTCTGCCTCCTGATTTTTTTAAAAGTTACAATGTTGTCTGTTAACCCCAAAAGAAGTGACTTTTCCCTGGGACTTTAATTCACTATCCATTTGCCCAGAGAGCCCTTTCATCTCTTCTGTCCTGAGCTGAGAAGATTAGGAGTTCTTAAGGCAGCATGTTATCCAGCATTGGTTTCCTTTCTGCCTCCTTTAGACTCAGTAGCAGTATCATTAATATCTATATCAATATATGTAGTAATATAATTAATAATGAGCAGCAGTATCATTAATAGCATTGGTCCTCAGTGAACACCCATCCAAAGTTACTGATGGCCCCAGTTGATGTACAATAGTCTTGGGAACAGGGGCTATTGGGATTGTCTGTGTGCTAAGTAGAGTGTAGAGAAGAGGCAGTAGAGGCAGGAAAACAAGATTTAGTACATGAAGTTCTTTGCAATTAGGAACAACTTGACTCTTAGTTTTGCAATGAACTGGGGATGGCTTGGTAAGAAACTGCATCTGCTTGGCTTAGATTGCATGTAAAAGAAAATCACTGAACACTAAAATCTAATTGATTCTGACACAAGCTTATGGCAGCACCTCAGTTCTCGTATTTTGGAGCTGCAGCAGACAAAGTGCCAAGAATCGTATTGAATCAAACCAGCTCTTGTTGGTGATGAGGTCAGCAGAAAGACCTCATTCGATTCACGTTTCTGATTTGTTATGGAAAAAAGTGTGCTGGACAGCAAACATTTTGTTCTTTGACATTTTGTTTCACTTACTATTGATAAAATCCTGGACTCTGCCTGGAAGACTTCGTAACAAGAGTATCAGGAAGCGGTCAGCTGTTGAACTAGTGTCATAGATGCCCTGCTATTGTAAGGCAGCATATCACATGCTCCAGGATAGCTTTACCCATCTCTCTCTCTGCAGAATTATGCAGCTGAGTGTTTGCTGCTGTTGGCAACATATTTTCTGACTCCATATAGTAGTAACTCTTGTTGTTTGAGCTTTGTCCAGTTTACAGGATCATCACATTGCATGAGGCATGGACGCTACAACACATATGTATACATGTACCCGTTTTATCTCTGCACAATGAGTAGATAAATCTACAATGCATTTTATCTCTCTCTAAGCTTAGTGAGAAAAGTGTGGGATTCCTTTCTGTTTTGTGTGATTTCTGTGAGTTAATCAAACAATTTGTGCTATTATCAAACATAGCTAAAAGCAAGTACTTCTTTAATGAAAAGGATACAGACTGTGATTTATATGTGGCTTTCATATCTGCTGCATAGTCAATGTAGAGCACTCGGAAATCTCCCCATACAATTTCATGTCATTAATTCTGCTTTTCAAAGCCATGATGATATGCTTTCCCTCCAGCAAGAATTTGTGTTTGGTAAATGTATTTTTTCCACTAAATTTTTTTCAGCTTCACAAATGTTGGAAAAGGTAATTTACAAGCAAATAGCCCCTTTTCCAAGATTTACTTAGTAATGCTTTTGTCGTTAATAAATTAAAAATACTATTTTAAATGAGGGCTGTGCACTGGATTCTGACTACCATGGTTGCTGCTAATGCATCTTTCCAGCCCTGTAGTCTAGAGGCCTTAACTTTCACTGTGCCTCTTTGTTTTCAGATCGGAATGAATGTCAAGAAATTCCCAATATCTGCAGCCATGGGCAGTGTATTGACACTGTTGGAAGTTTCTACTGCATTTGTCACAATGGATTCAAGACCAATGATGACAGAACAATGTGTATAGGCAAGTATATCAAATTAAGCTGTACTTAGGCTTCAGTTAAGATAGTTATTAAGTCTATCCTCTCTGTCATAAGGAGTTGCATTACAAGAACTGAGATTGTGAGCCATTTACCACCAGCCAAAGGTGCAAAAACACCATAGCTGGCAATTAGGAAGCTGATAATGAATGAAGAACATCTCATTACAGTAGAGTGAACCTTTAAAAATACATATCGTGTCTAATGAACTGCTAATGCTTTCATTTTTCAGGAAAATGCTCCATTCTTAGAATTTTCTGAAGTGTTTTGTCTCATTTATTCCTTTAGGCAAGAAATTTAATAGATGAATATTGCAATGCAGCAATTGTATACAGCCTACTTGTTAACAGAGTAAGTGGAGGGTAGATTTGTTGCCAGAAAAGTGCCCTTTTCAGAAACAGAGTCATCTTCATAAAGAAGGAAATTCTGTATTTAACCTGTTCACAGCTGTTAGTGTAGTGTCTGTTGTCTGAGCAAGATGAGGAGATTTCAGAATGCTTATGATTAAAGATAGCTTAGAATTCCTTTGGGAAGGGTGAGATAGGAGCCACAGTAAGATAAATGATTGTTGGACCCTTGATTATTTTTGTAGATGTTAATATCAACCTGTATAAAATCTTTTTGGGGGATACGACAATCTTTTTCCCTTCTATTCACTCTGTTGGCAGTGGATTATTTCTCATGCCTGTGGGATAGCTACAGGCTTTCCTTTTCTCATCAGTGATTAAAATTCTTGCTGCTTGTTTTTTCTCCTCTGTAGATATTAACGAGTGTGAGAGAGACGCCTGTGGCAATGGAACCTGCAGAAACACCATTGGCTCTTTCAACTGCCGCTGCAATTTAGGGTTCATCCTCTCACACAACAATGACTGCATAGGTAAGGAGTGCTGAGACCAGTTACATGTTTCTAAGACTTTCTACTTCTAATGAAAGTACCATTAGTACTGTCTTCTCTATCGAGTTAGGATCGCACCTTGCGTAGTCTGTGTGATAAAAGACAAAAAACTATTTCTTCAGTCTGAAAAGGCCTCTTCGATTATGCGCTTCTCACTTTTCAATAGCCACTTAAATGTTTGCATGTGATATGTGCCATTCCTTTTTTTACTCTTGCTTTGATAATTTTACAACATAGAACAATATTGGTATTTTCCCCTCACTTGCTTTTGAAACAGGCGGTTATTTATGTATTATCAGTTACTGTTCTGATATAGTGGAAACAGAAATCTCACCTACCCAATTTCATTTGTTGCAGGTGTTTGTTTTATATATATATCTTTCAATGTTATTTTTCTTAGACGTGGACGAGTGTGCAAGTGGAAATGGAATGCTCTGCAGGAACGGTCAGTGTGTGAACACGATTGGGTCCTTCCAGTGTCTTTGCAATGATGGCTATGAGGTGGCTCTGGATGGAAGGACTTGTGTTGGTGAGTGCTTTCTTTTAGGGTGAAAAAAAGTGCATCAAACCTTGAGGAGATATTCTTAGTAAAACAGTAGAATAAGTCAGAGAGAACTGCCACACGGTCATCATTGTACCTAGCAGAAGAAAACAATGATGAGAGGACAAGAAGAGGGCTGATCTCCTGCTCCTGGGAATTTCCACCATCAGTTTGATGGAATCAAAATTAAAGCAGCCTCAGCCACAGAATTATTGAGATAACAGCAATTATCTCAAATAAATTGTCTATCGTTTCTTTTAGATGTCAATGAGTGTGCACTGGAGCCTGGAAAATGCTCACCAGGCACGTGTCAGAACTTGGATGGGTCGTTCAGATGTATCTGTCCTCCTGGATATGTCCTGCAGAATGACAAATGTGAAGGTGTGTATAGAACGATCCTTCTTCTGTCCCATTTCCTAGCTACTCACAGTTGTTACCACTTTCCCCTGTGTCTAAACATGACTAATGTTTAGTCTTTTGTGGCAGTGTACAGTTCTGAACTGTAGCCACTAGCAAGTCACTCACTTCCTAGAAAAAGTTTCACCAACTTTTGTTTGAACCAGAACTACCTGATCTGATCCCAAGAAAGATCTAATCCCAGGCTGTTTGGTTGATGGTGCATGCTGAGATTTGCCCACTGCATGAGAGTTTGAAAACTAACCCTAGATTTTGCACCTGGATTTCTTGTTCCTCATTCTGTCTGTTCCTTTTTGTTTGACCTTTTTGTTTTTCAAATCTGTTAGATATCAGTGATGATGTAAGGTTACATTTTATGTAGTACAGCTGCCAGTGTAGACATTTTTATTTCTCATCTCTAATTGCTTTTCTTACAGACATTGACGAGTGTGTGGAACAACCAGAAATTTGTGCCCTGGGCACATGCAGCAACACTCCAGGCAGTTTCAAATGTCTATGTCCAGAAGGCTTTGTGTTGTCTTCCACAGGAAGACGATGCCAAGGTAAGTTCATTCCTATTTTCTGGCATTTCAAAATTTGTTTGATGTTTTCTAAAAGCCTTATTAGCTGCCTGTTTCTAATACAATGAGGAGACTCTGGACTCAAACAGTGTTTTTCGCAAGGAAAACATGATAATTCTGTAGTTGAGGCCAGGTTCTGTCTTGCCCTAACATCTGTTTGTCATTAAAGAGAACATTGCAATAAAAGGAGCGAAGATAATGTTAAATGCACCAGGTTAAGTGAGGAAATTATGTTGCCCTGCAGCCCTTTCTTGCACCCCTGGCGGAAACATTGAGGCTACCTGGACTCTGTAATAGACTGTGACATGTCTGACATGGAGATGGTGCACGAACACAGGCAGGAGACTACTGCAGTGCACTGCTAAAGGCAGCATTTCCAGGGATAAGGCTGTTCTTAGCACTTATCAAATTCTCCATAACACTTGTTATATGCTATTCCTCTCCACAGATGTGTGGGTGGAAAGAGATTGATGGAAAAAATTTGCAGACAGTGTTGTGTGGACAATAAGTACCTATCTGCTTAGAAAAGTCTGAACCATCTTTTGGCTTCTAGATTACTGCATACACTGTTCAGAGCCTAAACATGGGCACTAAGACAGAGATCAGATGCTAAAGCTGAACATCTAGTAATGAAAAGCCACAGGTTAGTTTATTTTGTGGATAAAGAACAAGCACAGCAAAATAGGGAGTGAGTTATTTTAAAGACTTTGGAAATTATTAAATAGATACATCATTAAATGTCCTATGCACAGTATGCACAGTGGGAACCACTGATGAGTAAGACCTTTATAAGGACCTCTGTAGTTATGCTTGGCACAGAACGGTGATGCTTGTTGACACCATAGTGAGTTCTTCACTTCACAGTGGGCTAAATGAAACTGTGGTTTTGGTAAAAATGAATCCAACCTGCAGTAAACGTTCATCCAAGTCTCCAAACCACCATGCAGTTTGGCACAGTTACTTCACTCAACTTCAAGAAAGCAGCATGGCTCTTTTAGCTGTGCTTTTGTAGCTTATATAAATGAGGTTTCTTCAGTCTGAGGGTATTGTTCTCTTCAGGTAAGGAGAAAAAAAAAATCACAAAAGACCCCAAGAAACAAAATCATAAAAAGAATGCAGCCTCATCTTCTCCTTTATGCAAACAGACCACTGTTTCACACATAATGTCAGAGGAAAATGCACACTTGTGTGTATGAACTTTAAGTTTGCTTCTCCCCATCCCCTGAAGAAGAAACGTTTTTTTCAAGTATCTCAGGCCAAGCAAAGTTTTGTTTAAAACTTCCCATTACCTAGGTCTTTTGTAAAATCTGGACATTGCCCAGCATTGATGCTGCAGCCGGAAAACTGGATGAGCAGCTGCTTCCACAACTGCCCTGTTGCTGTCCCCCTGCCAAGGCAGGGAGCTGCCAGCTCTCTGCCTGCTGGATGCTTGTGGTCTGTGACCTCAGCTCTGCTCCAGCATCCTGGTTACCCAGCTTAAGCGCGTAAAATGTAGTGCCACTGGGCCAGTTTTCTTTGTTTGGGTGTACCTCAGGGAAGAATGGGGAAGGAAAGCGCTATTGAAAACTGCCTCTCTTTTTAACACTACACAGTATTATCATTACAAGTTGATTAAAATCTCTCGACTCAGGTGATTCTTACTAATGATGGTATATAAATAAATAAATCCAATATTCAGGTTTTACAAAGAGGAGTGAAGATAAGAGGGGAGTACAGCCCTTCCATCTCTGCTGGACAAAAGAGAAAAGCCCCTCCTTTTCCATGACTGAAGTAGGACACTCTATCCCATAGCTTTCCTTTACTGTGGTAGAGAGCTCCCCTCCCTCTTCAGATCTTCCCCAGTCAGAGACAATAATGGTCCTTTTTGATAGACTCAGATGGAAGTTGGGTGTTTTGTGGGGGGGGTGTCCTGTAATTCTGCAGTTAACACCTCTAAGTGAAAACTGTGCCAAAGTAACCCTAACTGCTCATAACAAGTTTTTCTCTATGCAGATCTGAGAGTAAGTTACTGCTTTACCAAATTTGAAGATGGAAAATGTTCTGTGCCAAAGTCCCGAAACCACTCCAAACAAGAGTGTTGCTGTGCCTTGAAGGGACAGGGATGGGGAGATCCCTGTGAACTCTGCCCAGAGGAAGCAGATGGTGCGTATTGACTAGGTTACCTTACTGTTATGATAGCCTGTCAGAACTGAAAGAAGATTGGGATTCTTATAAGAAGGAATTAGGAAAAATAATTTTCCGGAGGTTTTTCACCCTAGCAATTGTCATTGCTCTCTGTAAAGTAGATGCCATTGCAGTCTCAAAACCCATATTCCTTGCATAGTCCAGTCTCAAGCATATTCATTGTTTGCTTATAGGTTTGTTAGTATAATTAGGTGCTGAGTATTTTGCTCTGGAGATGTCACATACTGAAAGCGGAAAATAGTAGGTCCTTGATAGGCTCTGAGTGGAAATACCTGCAAGACACAAATGAAATTCATCTAATTGTAAATAAGTATAAGAAGAGACACCATAAACATGAAATCTGATTTTATTTTTAAAAAAGCAGTCGAACTAGATCCACATCTGAATCGCCCTGTTACATTTTGTGACTACACTTTGTTATTTAAAAAATCTAAATTTGCAATCTTATCAATATGAATGACTTGCAAAAATAGCAGGGAATGACAAAACACAGGCCTTGATGAAGGAAAGCCTCCCTGGACTGTTGCTAAAGAAACACTTCCCTTTGTCAGTATCCTTTGTAAGACTGAATAACTAGGCATCAAGCAAGTCAACAGGCCTTTGTACCATCATGGTACAATTTGCTGAACGGACTTTAATTCATGCTGACAGATGTGGTTAACAGCATTACTGGTTTCAGCAATACATTAATACAGTTCATTTCATTAATAAGTCATGTAGATGTTTTGCAGACAATCCTCACAAAAGCCAAGGGAAGAAAAGAGAATCAGATGTACCAGTTGCAATATTCCTCCTAGACTTATTGCCTGTGCATGTTTCATTCCGTTGCCCCGGAGCTTTTGAACCAAAGTCAGTTGGAAAAGCATGATATACATCACAGCATTTCCTTGAAGTGTCAGCACATATATTTTTCACAGTCCAACCTGTTCTCAAAAGAATATCAAGGCCATTTTTCTCATCTTTTAAAAAAGAAATAGCTTTTAAGATATCTGAGTCTGGGAAATTTATGTCTTGGCATGTCACGGACAGTGGAATTGTTTCTTTTTTTAAAAAAAAAATTTTTTTTGTCATTTTGTTATCTCACGCATGTTCTCCATCATCTGCTATCTGAGTGCAGGCTGGTAAGCTCAAGCACATGTGCCACCTGAGTCTCCTTCTGAAGGCTTGAGCAACAGGCAGGTTTTGTGCTGCCCAGCTGCACAGGGCTGAGTTTCCTGCTCAGAGCCTAGCAGTGTGCCAGACACTTTGTTGCTTTCAGTGCAGGTGTGCATCTCCATTTAGTTCCATTTTGTTCAACCTCAGCAAAGATCAGCTAATGTATTTCAACTAAAGAAAGCGTAACATTTGTTATGTCTATGATTGTATTGTACTGCTGCACTGTAAACCACTTCGCAGCCTAGTGAATTTGCAAAAGAAAAAGTGAAATCTTGTCAAGGGTTCTGTGATGTTCTGAGCATGGTTAGTATAGAATATGCTCAGCAGCATCTTTAGATGGTTTGAATTACAGTCCTGTGTCCATCCATCTGCTCAAGATAGAGTTTAGAGGGGAGAGGTGGAAGGTTAGTTTCAGTTGCAAGACTTGTATTTTTTGTGTGTGTGTCAGACCCAAAACTAGAGGAGTTTCTGAAGCTGAAGGGCCTTTATGGTTACATGCATCCTCATTGCATTTTGGTCCACCAGAGTGGAAATCTATGATTTCTTATTTATTCTAATGTCAAGAATATACCAGGTGATTTGTGCAGGTAAGGAAGTACATGCTTTCTGCAACAAAAAATAGAGAATGACTTGTTCTCAAAAGACTGGCATCATCTTTAAATCTTCAAAAACCACACAGAAAACCTTGTGGATTTAGAAACTGAGTGGTGACGTCACTCTAAGCTGAACCCAGAAATTTTACTCTCAGCCTACCTATAATAAAATTATTACTTACTCTAGAACTACAGATTGGCATGCTTTAAGGAGCTAGTAACTGGTGACTATAGATTAAATTGTGTTTTCTTCAGAAAATGTAGGAAATCTTTCATTTACAACAGGAAAGAATGCAGTCACTAGTACTGATACTTTTAAAATGGAAATATTGCATTAGTTTGTTCCTTAAAGGAAGTTAAATAATGCTAATTATTCACAGGATTTTACATATATACATACAGGAGATCAGATGAAATGTAAAGCGAGCATACAGTTTTTACATGAATGTAAGATTAAATAAGTTTATACATTCACATACTGTATTTCTAGATCTGAACATGAGGAGGATGATTGGTATCAGTGGTTACTTGTGTAGCTCGTGGGTAATGCTGATTGCCAAGATAGAATTTAACATATGGTTTGATTTTGGTGGGGGGGGGGGGTTTGGGTTGGGTTTTTTTTTTTTTTTTTTTACAGAGGCGTTCAGACAGATTTGTCCATTTGGAATTGGCATCCTTGTTGGACCTGGTGACGCAAGACTGGGTAAGTGCCTGAACTGCATGATGCCATTGTTGCATCAGTATGCCATTTTCTACCTGTAAGCCATTCTCCCTTTCAATTGAGAATAACACCTCTGCAACTATTTCCAAAAGCCATGAATTGTGGAAACTTCTATACATTTTCAATTATTTATACCAATTTTAAATTCAAGCTTGAGTATCTCATATATCAGAAACTAAATTTATTTTAGAGTAGCATATTTGGCTTTTTAATTTATGCTGAGCGGACTTGCTAGGAAACTTATGTAGGATCTAGAGAATGGATCACATAGTATACCTGTCTTTTCTTACACAATGTATGTAGCCTGTTTACAGTAAACGGTTTTAATCCTCCGGAAACCACAGTTTCCCAGATCCCTTCAGTACATTCTGTTCTCTCCCAAGACAAACAGCACTTCAGCCTTATTGGCAAAAGTTTTCATTTAAGGAGTGCTGGATGACTACTGCTTTTCATATCTACTCCTCTCCCTGTAGCCCCAGTTGGAGAGGTTTTTTATCTGACATTTAGAATCAGTTTCTTTTCTGCATTCTGAAAGCTGGTCTGCAAGACAAATTCTGTGCCCTCATCCTAATATATCAAAATTCAAATATTAGGGTTTTTTTGTGATGTCAGGAATATTTCTCGCCAGAACAACACTTGGTTCTTTGAGAGAAGCCTAAAAGTGCATGAAGTCAGTTGCACTTACTGTGTTATTTGTATTTCTGGTTAAGATGTGGATGAGTGCCTTGATCCAGACAACTGTAAATTTGGGCAGTGTATCAACACAGATGGGTCTTTCCGCTGTGAATGTCCATATGGTTACATCCTACAAGGAGCTCAGTGTGTGGGTAAGTATAGCTGTTTCATCTTCCATTTTAAAGAATCTCCTGAATTGCTAAGTATGGCATTAAGGAGTAGTGGGGTTATATTATTCTAATGTTGTGGAGTCTCCATCCCCACTGGTGCTTAAAACCTGTCAGGGCAAGGCCTGAGCAATCTGCTCCAAGTTGGTCCTGCTCTGGCTGAGTGTTTGGCCCAGATAACCTCTAGCGATCCCAAATTGTGCTAGGACTCTGTGACTCTAATTCAATAACTTAAGTGTGTTCTTGGATTTTGTATTTTTGTATTTTTTTGGTTGTGCATCAACAATGTAGATTTTATACCTTTTTGGTTGAGTATAACCATGTATTCTTCCTTGATTTAACCGCTTGCAGATACTGATGAATGTGCTGTTGGAAACCCGTGTGGAAATGGAACTTGCAGGAATGTGGTGGGAGGTTTTGAATGCACCTGTGTTGAGGGATTTGAGCCTGGACCGATGATGACCTGTGAAGGTGAGACTCCCATGTGCTAAGGACTGTCATTGTACTTGTATGCTGAAACAGTTTCCTGATTTCAGAAACAATTGAGGAGAGTAAAGCAGCTTAAAAAGAAAAATGTGGACATTTGGAACAACGCATCTTTATCTGAAACAGAAAAATAAGTTCCTCCTTCCTGTATCCACCTTGAACTGTGGTACCTTTCTCTAACTGGAGGTTGGATGAACAGGCTTTCAGGTAGTATCTGCTAAGGGACTGCCCAGAGAGGAGCATGTTGGGGTATGGTCTCTCCAGAGCAGTCCCCGGAAATGCTGCTTATTGTGTGTATGGTTTTTGCTTACCTCCTAGAAGACCCTTGAGTGAAGAGAGTCACTGTGGATGATGAAAATAGGAAAGGGGCTGCTTGGGTTTTTTAGGGAAGAAACAGGGAACAATCCAGAAAATATAAATACAGTACTAGGCAATTACCATGCTACCCCTATGTTGAATATTTTTCATGCTTTGGTCTCTCATTTCAAAAATAAAAATTTGAAAATGCACAAAGAAGGGAGGAGCAAGAAAGATCAGAGTTATAGAAGGGACATGCAGAAAATTAATTAGTCTAGAATTCTTCCATATGGAAAATGTGTTTGAAGAGATACATGATTTAAATTTATAAAGCCACAAGTGGTAAAGGTACCAAAAATAGAGGGAACATGTTAGACAAACCAAAGTAAGCCTTTTTATATGCATGATACGTACTTAAGTTGTGGATGTCTTTGCTGCAGAATATTAGTGAGGCCACAAATATAAATTGACCCAGAAAGAGATTGTACAAATTTATGTGGGAATCCATCAATAGAAATAAAGCTTGATAGTTTGGTTGTGGCTTTTGGCTGTGGAAGTTGAGAAGCTGTATCAGGGGAAAGATCTCTGCATACATGGTATGTTTTTTTAATACTCTTCTTCTGTTACAACCAGAGAGAGGAGAATGTCCTAGGACATTCTGACACTCTCTTCTGACCTGACCCAGCTGTTCCTAAATTATCCGCCACAATGTATTTGTTGCAAGCCCATACAAAAGAGTATTTCTATTTTTGCATCAGCTTGCATTAGTTTTATATACAGTTAGAGCTTCATTCACTTACCTGTGGAATTTGGGTGAAAGCTCAAATTGCAGAGGAGGAGTTAGCAGAGTGCATAAACATCATTATATAGCAGTAATTACTCAAGTAGCCCAGAGCGTATGTAAATGCACTTCAAAATAATGTTTCTAGTAAGGATATTGTTTTATGGAATTCAGTGTACGAAGAAGCTGAATTAGTGCATCTAGAATTTAAAAATAACCAGTCATAAAAACTGAGCCTAGATGTGGAAAAGATACAGTTTTAACTCAGACAGTATTTTGGCAGCATGGATCTGGAAATTATTTCCATTGGCTGCTTGCCGTTGAAGATACTGAAACTTCAGGTAGCTGTGCAAACATCCTGGCATGTCTGGTGCCTCCTCTGATACAGAAATCCATAATGAGTAGAACCATGGGTCCCCAACTATTAAAATTTAGCCCTCAGGAAACGGATCTGTGGTATTGCCTGTACCTAAAACCTGTGCACTCAAGTCTGCTAAGTTTTACAAAAGCATGTTTCACTTCCCCCATGGTCTTTGTCGCTCCAAATCCAGATGTCAACGAGTGCATTCAGAACCCTCTGCTCTGCGCTTTCCGCTGCGTGAACACTTTTGGATCCTACGAATGCAAGTGCCCCACGGGGTACGTTCTGCGAGAGGACCGGAGAATGTGCAGAGGTAAAGCTCCTCCCAGACTCTCACAGTTATGAGACAATGATTTCAAGTTCCTGCAGGGGTAGGGCACTGACTCACTGCATTATTGGGCCAGAGTTTTAATCCCAGGAAGTAACTGAGTCAGAAAGAATTTGGGATGAAATTCTATGGTTTGCATTGTGCAGTTGATTGTATTAGCCCTGTCCTGCCCGTAAACTTATACATCTGCATAAAGTGAGGTCATATCAGATGATACGGTTTTGTCTTGCCCTGAAAATGGGCATTTGGGAGAAATCAATTTGCTCTAGGCTAGTATGTCTTATGGTTAGTTTAGCACAATAAAAGTATGTGTAGAGTTTGATTATGATTGAAATTCCAAAGTCAGAATTTACTATTGTGAATTTCCAGGATTGTCTCTCTATATAATGAAGTCTAAACATTGTGTTTTAGATCGGAATGAGTGTGAAGAAGGAGTTCACGACTGTGACTCAAAACAGATGGAGTGCAAAAACCTAATTGGCACCTATATGTGTATCTGTGGACCAGGTTATCAGCGCAGACCAGATGGGGAAGGCTGTATAGGTGAGTGACACGGAAGTGTTGAAGCTCCTGAAACACACAGTTCCTCAGCAGAGCTGAAAATTTTGGATTTAACAAAGTGTTAAGGAACTTGGAGGAAGAATTACACAACTACCTGTGTAATGGATCTACTGGTGCTATACACACTTTGCTTCGCTGTTCAGGTGTGCACACATGTGGGCAGCAAGTAGAAAATCTGGATGTGGCTGTCTTTACAATGAGTTTGTACTGCTGCTGTTGAATTGCTCTGAGTGAAGAAAGCTTGTTTATTCCTGTTAGCATGAATGAGATTAGATTTGAATTGTTTTTAAACTTTGGATGGTATTCAGAAGTGCAGCTTTAACTATGAAAAATTTTGAAAACCAGTGAGGAATATATTGCAGAGAAAATGTAGTAACAAAATATATAATATTGTGACCTAGATGGTCATCTTTCCTCTGAAAATTGAATAAAAGAGACTTTTTATTTAAAAAAAAAAAAATTATGCAAGTTTAACCAGGCAGAATGCACAGCTTAAGAACGCCATACAAACTTCTCTAACCTGCATTAATCCACTTAATGGCCTTGATTTTTGTCATATCATTTCAAAAACACAGATGAGAATGAATGTCAGACCAAACCTGGGATCTGCGAGAATGGCCGTTGTGTAAACACAGTGGGAAGTTACAGATGTGAATGCAATGAGGGATTCACTGTCAGTGATGCCCAGAACGAATGCCTTGGTAAGTCACACATTAACACCCTAATGAACTATCACTCTGATAGCAGAAACTGTGGTTGAACTTAAACTTAGAAATGTATAGTGAGTAAACGTGCTCTTGAACCTACATGCCTTCGGGAAGGGGCCTTTGTAAGTAGGTGCCCTCCTGCAAGTTCATTCTTCCCATGCTAACTCTATGCCTGCTTTAGTCAGTTTGGTTGCGTTGACTTGCTATGAAAGCTGATGTTCAGTAGTTTCAGTCAGCCAGGAATTACTCTGCCTTTTCTTTGGTCCTGATTTTTAGCCAGTCCTTTTTCTCTGAGTTCAAACAGAAACATATATTTTTATAAGCATAATGTAACTTGTCTTCCACCTTTTGCTAAATTTCCTGTCTTCTTTGTTTCCCTTAGACATCGTGCTCTCTTTCTTACTGCTGGTAGTCTTTCACTCTCAGTTCCACAGTCCCAGGGTGAAGTATGCCCTTTCTTTTATATTTCTGACTAAATTCCTAATATCTCATGACCCTCTGGAGGTCGTCACTGTTAGGATTCTCTGTGATGCATAATTTATCTTCCAGACAACAGGGAGGGCTACTGCTTCACTGAAGTCTTACAAAGTATGTGTCAAATTGGATCAAGCAACAGGAACTCTGTCACCAAGTCTGAATGCTGCTGTGATGGTGGCCGAGGCTGGGGGCAAAACTGCGAGGTCTGCCCCTTCCCAGGCACCGTGGCCTTCAAGAAGCTTTGCCCTCATGGCCGAGGATACATGTCTAATGGAGCAGGTACTGACTTTTCTATTAAAGGCCCTCTTAAAAATGTCAGATTCAATGATAAATTATAAACTCTTTCTTTTTGCATATTTGAACACTGTGAGGTCCTAAATCTTTTGCATATCAGTCGAAATTTTCTGAGAGTTTTCATGTTGAGAGAGTACAGTCCTTTGGGAGGAGGGTGCATAGCCAAAGGCATCCATCCCAACTTGGCAGATAGTTGTTTTGCGTGCTGGTTGACTGACATGCACTCGAATGGGAATTTGCACTCACGTTTGAGTGTGTTGTAGGTACAGATTAAGAGCTATTTGTGTACATGAAAGCAAAGTGATGTTTGATTTATGGAGGCTAATATATCATCAGGTCCAGTTGTTCGCTTCCACTTAAGGCTTGTTCATTGTATTTGAAAGTTAGATTAATGCTCCATTCTATATTTTTTCACTTAATATTTCTCCTTAATCGGTGCAACATTTCATTATTTTATGTAATTTTTTTATTTTATGTAGGGTGTGGGGTTTTTTCATGTCAAGTCACAAGAATCTATTGAAGCTGTATAAAATCAGTTCTTGTTCTGTTGTGAACTAACCCTCATTTAATTGCAGATATTGATGAGTGCAAGGTTATTCATGATGTCTGTCGTAATGGGCAATGCATCAATGAGAGGGGATCTTATCGTTGTCATTGCAACCTTGGCTATACTACAGATATAACTGGCACTCTTTGCATAGGTAGGTTTTTCATTATGGTGTATGTATATAAAGTTTATTACTTTACTAAGAGATGACTTGAGGAAGGAAATACAAAGATTTTGAAAAATGAGAAAAGAAAATGTCATTCGTTAGAATGCTTTGGGGATTTTGATTTCCTTCTGATACCTCCTGGCCATTTTGAAAAACATTATCACAAGTCTTGGTTATCAGCACTGAGGTGTCTGGTTTTACTTCTTCTAGATCTGAATGAATGTAATGAGTCCCCCAAACCTTGCAATTTCATCTGCAAAAACACAGAGGGGAGCTTCCAGTGTGCATGTCCGAAAGGGTACATCCTGCAAGAAGATGGGAGAAGCTGCAAAGGTAAAAATCAAGAAAAGAGTTTACTGCAGAAACTCTGTGTTTCACACGCAAATACCAATCCAAGGACATTCAAATGATGTAAATCTGTCTCCTTGATTCATGTGAGTATTTCCACTAAAGACAGAGGAAGTGGCCTGCACAAGATGGAGCTGGTGTTTCAGTTAGTTCTTTGATACTCTAGATGAACAGTAGATCCACAGGAATTTTTGCAGGCTGATGGCAGCTGATTGTAAAAGACTTGATAACCAATCGTATATATGATTGGTTTTATTTTGGTAAGCATGTTGGTTTAAGCTGTATTTTTCAGTGATAAATATATCTTAATGGATGCAAAGATGAGCATGGTTTGCGGTGCATTGTCTGGCATCAACAGAGTTTTAACCTACCACCTCTGCAGCATGCTGAATAAGGAATAGCAGTGCAGGAGAGATTTTGAAATGTTCATTATAATTTCATTTATTTATGTATCTTAGTAGCAAAGATCTGACTGAAACTGCACAAGTTAGAGGAGCAGTTCTAAACTTGGCATGGGAGATGCCAGTGTATTTTATCATTAGCATTTAAATATTTCTTTTGGAGTAATAGCATGCTTCAGTGCAATACCATTTTAAAATCTGCCGCTGCTTCCCATGAAGATGGTGACTTCCTGTTTATTGACTGCAGTGAGAGCACACATTTATTACATAACAGCATCTTTCCAACAGATGAGAGTGGTGTCTGTAATCCAGCATTAGCATGGACGCTAGTGTAGCTCCAAAGTCCCATTGATTACATGTGGGGCTTCATGTGAGAGGAACTGGAAGCCGGTGTGGAAAGTGAGACGTAGATTCAAAAGGTTTTCTCTGATAGGTTATTTATTTGCAATTGCTTCTCTCTAAGTCCAGCTGAACTGTCAGATCCTCCACAGTGAACATGAGTGAAAGACGTTTTGTTGGTTTTTTTTAGATCTTGATGAATGTGCAACAAAGCAGCACAACTGCCAGTTCCTTTGCGTCAACACTATTGGGGGTTTCACTTGTAAATGTCCTCCTGGATTCACTCAGCACCATACAGCCTGCATTGGTAAGTGACGTGGGAATGTAGATACAGATTTGGGATTTATTATTGACTCTTATTCCAGAAGCAAAGTAGCAGGGAGGTAAAATCAGCTTCCTGAGAAACCAAATGGAAACACAGGCCAGGTTCTGATCCCAGTCTTACCAGAGCAGAAGATGCAAAGAGGCCCTCCTTCCTACCTTCTCTTGTTTTCGTAGTTTATGTCTTTGAATTTTGCACTTGCAAGAATCAGACAGTAAAAACACCAATTTGTAATTCTTGCCTGCCTTACCCTTTCTTACCCATTGAGCAAAAAAAGAGTTATGTTTCTGTTCTTGTAGTTCATTGCAGGACCCACATTAGAGATCATGTCAAGCCTTCTTTAAACAGTAAGCATGAAACGTGCATTTCTGCAGTTGTCCTTTAAACACATACCCATAATGTCTGTGGAAATGTTAAGCAAAACTACTTCCTGCAAAACACACTTTCTGCTCTGCAAGTTGGATCCTGCTTGTGGCAGTCTGATGATCCTGTGATATTGGTGTGAGTTTAGGGGTGGTTGAAGTCTAGAACATCAAACTCCATGTTCTTGGTGAAGCAAACGAGTGTTTCCCTTCCCATAGCTCTTGTTAGTGTTTTCAAATGAAAAAGAAGGTAATGTAAGCTCTCCTTCTGTAGTGCAAAGTGAAAAAATGGAGAGGGCAGTACAACAGCTGTGTCACTGATGTTGCTTTACCTCTTGTCACAAACTGTTCATTGTCAGCATTGCTAAATGATCATCTTCACAACAAGGGATAAAAAGTAACACTCGGGCCTTGGTTTCCTTCAGATAATAATGAGTGTGCTACTGAAATCAATTTATGTGGGGCAAAGGGCATTTGCCAGAATACACCAGGAAGTTTTGTTTGTGAGTGTCAACGTGGCTTCTCACTCGATCAAACTGGACTTAGCTGTGAAGGTAGGTACCACACACAGTGCATTTAACTTGGCCTGCTCTTGCTTTCCTTCATCTTCTGTCAGCCATACTGTCATCCAAGGAGGGACTTATGGAGTAAGTACCAAAACCTATGGAGTAAGGATGTGTAGGTTGAAGGGGGGTGGGGTATGGAAACTTAGCAACAAGGCAGTATTTCTCTCCATGGGCCTGAATAAATAGATATATTGCTGGATGCTAAGAGCTGGACAGATATTTTCTGAGGAGACTTCAATTTAGCCTGGAATGTTTTAGTTTAAGCATCCTAAATTCAGCAAACTTCTGTTGAATCCTGCATGGATTTCCAAGGGACTCACCAAGGACAGGAATTTTTGTATTTCCAAGGCGACCTGCTAAAGAGAGAGTTCAAGGGCTGCAGAATTTATTCCTATGGGTCCCTAGAGCCTCTAGAGCCCTCTCCTGGGATAGAGTTTGGTTTGCTTTGAAAACAGATATCCTGGGATTCCTGGGTTGGATGCTTGGGTAAAAGCAAGGGACTGTCTGCTGTGGAGCTGGGAGCCTTAGGAAAGCCTTGTGGGTCCCAGATACAAATGGCTTTCTGCTCTCTGCTCCATAGCAGAATGCAAAAACTCTGAAAATTGTGGCTGAATTTGAGCTGTCAGTGGTTTTCAGCCCTAAGTTACTTGCTGTGGAGCCAGAAATCCAAACCGCAAAGGCCCAAAGTGGTCTCCCAGCACTGGTCAGGTTTTTGGAAGATCCTGAAATATACCTCTATATATATGATATATGAATATATATGATTATTTGTAACATACTTTTCAAATATGGCATAACTTGAGCTTCTCTCCCAAAACTCAAAGTGTATCTCACCTTTTTAGATGTTGATGAATGTGATGGAAACCACCGGTGTCAGCATGGCTGCCAAAATATAATTGGAGGATACAGGTGTAGCTGCCCACAAGGATATCTCCAGCATTACCAATGGAACCAATGTGTTGGCAAGTCACTTTTTTAAATTCATACATTAAAATGCATGTTACCTTTATTAGCAGCACGAACTGAAGGGCAATGGTGCAGTTTGCTGTACTTTCTTTTTCTGATTATAATTTAATAAGTTCAGTGGAGTTTCATTACAAATGTGCGCTCCTGTGAAAGGCAGAATGGATATGAAGCACCCAGTAGCCTATGTCCTGGTTTGACAAGTGTTTAAGCACAAAATTATCCTTGAGGGTGCTAGAAGTTGTATTGACTTTGAGGGAACTTGTGTTACTCATGTATTTTGTGGTCTGAACAAAGGAAGTCTTACTCAGCCGTGCACCAGTCTCTGCTCAGACACGGGTCCTGTCTGAGAGCTGAAGGTGGGTTGAACCTCGCAGACTCAGAACCACAAGTTTAGATTGTTAAATTGTAAAATAAAACTTCTGGCCCAAAGCATCTAAAATTCTGTTAAAATCCTACTTGATCTGTGCTTCTGTCATTCTTGCAACACCTACAGGAAGGCTGCTGTGTTTAAGCCTCTCCTCTGTACAGAATTAACCATTTGTCATATTTGAGCGAAGCTGCTGCTATCTGTCTAAAGATGCTTCCTTGCACCTTTGGGATACAGTTTATAACAAATACTTACAGGACAATTCTGGTTATAAATAACAAATGGTAGTGCTCTTTATTTATGTTAAGAAGTAAATACACTAGTGAATTAAAATGCTTATTTCTTCCCTATCTAAACTTTGGTTCTGTCCCAAGTCTCTGAGCCCTCGTAAATGGGGCTGCATGTGCAGAGCATTGATGCTGGGTATGACTTGAGCAGACAGAACTGGGTCCTCTGCAGAAGTCATGGGAAAAGTCTCTGTACATTTCAGCAGTGTACTATGTAGCATATTTGAACAAGAGAAACATGAATAATTTTTTTCCTCTAGTGACAGTTATGTGTGTTTTTAGTCACATTTAATGGGCTTCATTCAAGCTAGTCTTGTGTGGATACCCGGAGATGTGTTTGATGACCCCTTTGAGAACAAAGGGCTTCATAACTCTTTGTTTGGCTTGCTTTGCTTTCAGAAACATAAAAATGCCTTTGCTTGTTATCACTATGGCGTTCTAGGGAGGTCTCTGCTTTTAATTATGCTTACCAAACCTCCTGACATTTTATGCAGTCCTTGCTGTGACATTTGCTTGTGCTCCAGTACTCTATGCCTGTAACATACAAGAGAACGAGGAGCGAGCACAAACATATGGCGGTTTTGAATATTAATTAAACTAGAAGAGCTTAGGGCTAAATTAGAATTTAATCTGCAGGAGGGTAAAAAAAAAACCCAGCACTGCCATGTCTGGCTGCTGGAGGACATTGTGGAATCTGAAAAAATGCAGCTCTTAGTTTTGCAAAACATCTTGGCTGTTTCCAAGTCTTCCTGGGTGATAGCATTTAACTAAGTGTATTTCCAAACCAGGTGTACACTGTTATTCCAGCTTTTGAGACCATTGACTACTGTTTAGATTTTATACAGGGAATAACAGTTTCAAAATGCGCAAGCACTGGTATTTCCCCCACTGAAAGAAAGGCATCAACCTTGGCACCACAAATACCAATCACCAGAAGCTTCACCAGGGAAAATTACACTGAGAGCCACAACTGGGGAATGACTCAGCTAGCACTTCCATCTTCTTGGACATGGGGCAGTCCAGGCAGAAACCCAAAACTGCAGGGAAGGAGGCTTGGTTTCCTCCATCCTCATGGCATCTCTCCTTCCTGCTGAAGCTGAGCACAGTAGACCTGCATGTTGCAGAGCACAGAGTACAGGAGAGTGAGGCTGGTGCCTGACAGCACAGCTTGTGCAGAGTCCAAGGCTCCCATAACTGGTTTTTTTCACTTTTCTTCTTATTTTTTCTTCCAACAATCACCCAAAATATGGGAACTAACCTCACTAGTGTCCACACTCTTGCTGCTGTGGAGCGAGGCAAAGTGAGCATATCTCTTCTTGGTGCAGTAACTTTCTGTGGCCTAAACGTGCATTTATGATGTTGACATAATTGCTGTGTTAGATTTTGAAACATCGCTCTAAGTTAGTGGCAAAACTCCTACAGGCTTTGGTGACACAGAATTCAGCCCCAGGTTTTAATACCTTCTGGTCTCCACATGTTCACATTGAAACGTCAGTAACTGTATATGCTTAAGGTACTTACCTAGATCTCCTGGGTGTACCACAGGGGAAGAATCCATCCAATAGGCTTTTCTGTGACAATTCCGTCATATTCCTTGGCAATCCCAACTCTGCAAACAGTTTGTGTCTTTTTTAGCTTATTTAAAGAAGTGTTCAGGGACTTTTGATGTTGCTGCAACACATATTTAGGTAATCACCAAAGAATGCTTTGGTTCCTCCCTTGTCCTGTGCTGTGTGAGATTGCATCCCCTGCCCAGGCAATTCAGTAGTGCACCATGCCGTAAATCAGGCTGCAAGAAGCAAAGGCATTGCTTTTAAACAAAGAACAAACAGCCACATTGTTTGGAAAAAGACAATAATGCTCTGAATTAGTACTTATTCTCCTGTAACCTGGATGCTTAAGTCAGAGATGCTGCTCTGTGCTTTACATTTTATCCATACAGTGTCCAGATGGCATTTCTTATGCACATGCACACACATGCAATGCGCATGTGCAGTTGCTTTATCACAGAAAATGGGGAACAATAGCATTCAGAACGTTTCAAAGCAATTTACTACGTCAGACAAAAAAATTCAGGCCAGCTACATTTAAAAAACCAGCCATTTACAGTAAACAAGCCTGAACTAACCTCAAACTCCTACAGTGCCGCACTTGGAAGTTTGGAAAAGGGCTGGCTCAGAATATGGCAGTCTTTTGTATCTACAGCTGCTTTAATTTTTACATTACTACTTGTTCCTGTACCTTACCTGTACCTCATATTTAAATGTGAGTGTGTAGGGAGGGATTTTCAGTGCCTGGAAAAGGTGTCAGAGCTTGATTCCTTACTCTTTTTCCTTTAATGCTGAATAGCATTATGAACATGGGATTACTGGACCAGATTGTTGGCTGTACAAAGTTTTATTCTTCTCAGTTGTTTCTGGAACAAAAAAAAAAATTGCCTCCGCTGCTTCTCTGCTCTCCAGAGTATGAGCTGACGTGGCATGAAACATCTTCTGTAGAGTAGCCCAAATGTTGCTCTGTTGTATGGTTGTAGTCATCTCCTAACGACCGCTGCCCTAGCCAAGGGTGAGAAACGGAGGTTTCTGTCTGTCTGATGTGGCAGCATGTTTAGCAACAGTCAAGCACGACCTTTCTGAAGGGGTAAGTTGGTCTAGACCTGAGAGTAAAAGTTAACGTGGTATGTTCTGCTTCTTTTCCAGATGAAAATGAATGTCTCAGTGCACACATTTGTGGAGGAGCATCTTGCCACAATACTTTGGGAAGCTATAAATGTATGTGCCCTACCGGATTTCAGTATGAACAGTTTAGTGGAGGTTGCCAAGATATCAATGAATGCGGTTCTGCACAAGCCCCATGCAGTTATGGTTGTTCAAATACTGAAGGTGGCTATGTCTGTGGATGTCCACCTGGTTACTTCAGAATAGGACAAGGGTAAGGGATTCTCATTTTAAACTAACAGACATAAAGGGGACATAATCCACTCCCTTCTCTGTAGTGTGGAGCAGCAGAACCAGGGGGATTGTCACCAATGAAAGAGGGATAGGATTGTGGAGGTGCTCAAGAGTTGGATGCACCTGCTGATTTTGGAGATGAGGGAGGGAAAAGGTAACCAAGGGAAGGGAGCAATGTGGTTTTAATGCTTAATGAAATTTGGTCAGGGCTACCAGGTTCAATCATCTCTTTTAAGCTACTGCTTTCACCTCTCTCCTGCACACCCCAGCAGCTAGCCAGGTTCTCTGAGCTTGCCAGTTGGGAGCTCGCACCCCTCACTGTGATTTGTGGTGTATCACTTGCCTCCTTTAAAGAAAAAAATACTAATAACACCCCCTGCCAGCTCCAAAGACAAATGATATTATACAAGTGGCTTCACCCACTGGTTAGAATAACAATTCTGTATGCTCTTATGTTCTTGTATGTTCCATATTATTCTGTGTTCCAAATGAATCATTTTTTGAATAAATGTCTGCTTTATCAAGAAAAACAATTTTCACTTGCCCCAGTGGGAGTGTTAGGGCTGTGCCTCATGTAGGACCAAGCAACTCAAATGGAAAGCAGAAGGATTGTGGCTTAAATTTTAGAAGTGACTAAAAGCTTTGGGATACATTATGAAAGACCTCACTTTTCAGATTTTTCAGCAGTTTCTGAAAATTGGTCTCTTTTAATGTGTTCCAGGTTGGATGACAGAAATTACTAACAACTTCTCAGAGCTTAAGCCTGTGTTTTTAAAACTGTTAAATATTGGCAGGTCTCTCTTAGGCAGAGCTGCATGGAGCCAGGTTCTTGAATTCAGAGGTAGCTGCATTGTGATTCAGTGAGAATTTTGCCTGTTGGCTTCAGCAGAAATTTTTCCTAGGAAATAAGTGCAACATAATTGCCTTATTATTTGTATTCACAGTCCCCCAAATTCAGCCTTTGATAAGATCTATGTCTCACTGGAATTAATTTTGAATTTCTTCCTTCCTCAGACACTGTGTTTCTGGAGTGGGGCTAGGCAAAGGTCAAGGACAAGAGCTTTCACTCAGTGGAGAAGTAGACGACAACTCCCTCTCTCCAGAAGCTTGTTATGAATGTAAAATCAATGGCTATCCCAAGAGAGGAAGAAAGCGCAGAAGCACTAACGAAACTGCAAATGAAGCAGAGGTAATTGTCTCTTTTGGGGGGAAAGGGTTTGCGGTTGTCTTGTGAAAGCCAGTCTAAGAAGGAGGTGTGCCAATTGACAATCCCACAGGAAAAACGTACACCCCAAACAAAGTAGACCAAAGAGCTGGTTTTGGATGTCAAGTAGTCTGTGTGGAGCCTTTCTGAAGTTGTTCACTGTCTTTAGGCAAAGGTCATACTCTGAAGCCCCTGCATACCTAATATCTATGTCACATCAAACACTAAAATAAATGCCCATCCAGCTGTCTAGAGAGCAGTCCACTCACCAGCAAAGCAGGCTCTTGATGTCAGAGGACGGTGGGTATGTAAAACGTGTGTGTGACCTTGTGGCCAGAAAGGCAGGACACATTGGTCGAGGTGGATGTGGACCCTGCCAAGCAGCGCCGTGTTGTGTGTCCAGGCCTGGAGCCCTCTCCAAAGCAAACACAGAGCTCTGGACACGACCACCTCACCTGGAGGGAGCCCAAGGCTGCAGCCCTTCCTCGGGCTTGTCCAGACCCTTGCAGTCAGTCACCCAGGTTGCTGTCGCTGGAGCCAAGGCTGCCAGTGAGGCTACGCACAGTGCTCACCACTGGCCCAGGCAGTAGAACAGGAGGCAGAGCTTCATTTGTCATTGCTAGGAAGTCTCTGGGGACAGAGGCGGGTTTCCATTTGCCTCCGAGTGGGGTAATTGTGTCAGTGAAACGCTTATCATCTATTGCAATGCTCACACAACTCCACATCTTCCTAGCTGTTGTCATTGGCTTTTTTTAATTAACTAATAATTAATTAAAAATATTAATAAGTGGTTTCAGCATTTACGTTTACATGAAAGTTAGTCTGCTGTGTGACAAGTTTTGTCTTTATGCAAAGGACAGGCATCCCTTTTCACTCATCCTTGGGGGAGGTATTTTCCTTTAGTTCTTAGCAAACGTTTCTCAAAAAAGTGTTAAAGTAAATCCTTCACCAAACTCCCCCTGCTGGGGTTTGTTCTGAATTGATCACAACAGTGAGACACAGTGGGATGGAGCTGGCTGTAATTAGTTTGTTCTTCAGCTGGGCTTCCAGCACCACACCTCCCAGTATGAGTGCAGAAGTCGTGATAGAAGCATGATCTTGTAATGTGTAATGTTACTCTAGTGTCTTGTGTGCAAAATTCAAACTCCTTGCATTACCTGGAGAGTCCCACATTGGCTTATTTCAACTTCTTGTAATATAAAGTCAGAATTGCCAGTCTGGCCATCCAATCCAATGTCCAGCACAAGTCGCAGGATTTAAACCTTATTGTTCACATTAATTATATGCAGACTTCAGCAAACTGTAAACATCTGGTAGGAGAAGTGTCACCAAGTCCACAGTCATCTGACTTCTCACTTCTTCATCCAGTCTAAGATGACAGTGATGTTACAGGTGAAGGGATCTGCCCTGATCTGGCCAGAGAAGCAGCAGGTCATGGCAGGTCTCTAGAATGTGCAGGCATTTGTCATTCAGCTGAAAATGAGTGTCTGGATATGCAAACATGTGTGTTGCATACTAAACATAACCAAGAGACACTGAACACTCTGTAAAATGTTGCCACACCATCACTACCCTGAGCTAAATGTCACCTGTACTCTCTGCTCGGGTGTGCATGCTGAAGAGCTTGCTTTTCCACGCACAAGTACAGGGGATTCGGGAGCCTGTTAGCTGTTTCTGTTAGGTGCTCAGTGCGTGGCGCTCTGCTAATATGGGAAGACAGGAGAGTACTTTTGCCCAGAAGAGTGTGGATGTTTTATTTTCGGCAGAGTGGGGTTGTAAACTGTGTTTCTTCAGTGTGTTTCAGTACTCTCTGTGATGAGTGCTGGATTTGTCTCAGAGGTGACGTAGAGCTTCCCTTTCCAAATTAAAATGTTACAGCTGATGTGCTGTCTGAAATGTTATCATTCTGCCGCTGCAGCGTGACTCATGCACAGGGGACTCAGGGGGAGCCCAGTTACCATCACTCGGAGGTGAGGGGCGATGCTGCTTTTCCAGCACCCCGCTGCACCCGTGGGCCACCCTGCCTCCATGCCTAAACAAAGTGAATCTTGCAAAGCAGAAAACTCCCACCTAAATGACGTGCCTCCCCCACAGACCCTGCTCTCTTCTGCACATCATTGTTCATATTAGCTTGTGGTTCCCCTGATAGAGAGGAGGAGTATGCCTTTGCTGCTCTCTTTGTGGGAGACTGGTCACGGACTCCAAGCATGGAGAGGCTTTGTTTGTCAGGCAGTGGGACCCACACGGAGAAACTTTCAGTGCCTGTTTCAGGCTCCCATTACCCACGTAGGGACAGTGACAAAGACCATACTTTATCCTGACAAGTCCCAGGCCCATAATAGTGGATTTGACAGATGATATTACAGAACCTCCTTTTAAAAATTATTTAATTAATAATGGTTGAGCTGGGTAAGAAGTACATACGCATAGGCGCATGTGAAATGCTCTCCGACAAAGCCAACTAACATCGTTTGTTCTTGTGCAGGATCAGCAAGAGCTGGAGCCGCCAATCAGTCTTGCTAGCTGGGATATTGAGAAAGCAGCAGTCTTCTCCATCAACATCTCGGATCTCAGTAACAAAGATCGCATCCTGGAACTGCTTCCTGCCCTCACAACACTGACAAACCATAACCGATATTTAATTGACTCCGGAAATGAAGACGGTTTCTTTAGAATCAATAAGAAGGACGGGATAAGTTACCTTCATTTCACAAAGAAGAAGCCAGTGCCTGGAAACTATTCATTACAAATCAGTAGTATTCCACTCTATAAAAAGAAGGAACTTAACCAGCTTGAAGAGAAACATGACAAAGACTACCTCAGTGGTGAGCTGGGAGATAACCTGAAAATGAAAATTCAGATATTGCTTCATTAATTCATCAACCAAAGACCAAATAATTAAACCAAAGATAGATAGGTAGGACTGAATATTCCTCCCAATCAGATTCTCCATATCATAGGTACAATCTTACATGAGTACATTTGTATGAACGAGCACTATTATATTATTGCATAAACAAGGTACAGGATGAATACCCTAGCTCAAAGCAACCACTTTCTCAGGCTTTTAAGTGTAGCTGAGCTACCTTGATATGTTGAATCTTGAAAACTGGGACTTTTATCATTGCAAGTTGGCCACTGATGCTGAGACACGTCATCATTTCAGCAGAGGTACAAGAATGTGCTTTCAACTGATGGACAGCTCTATTTTTGTAATTCTTAAACTTCGCTTCTCCAACTACAACTTACTAGGTCAGCCATTTATGATATCCATTTGGTGCTAGTAAATTTTCAACCTAGATTTATAAATGCACTGTAATATTTACACAACTTAGAAGCCAAAATTGCCATTATTCAGTCTAAATACTTCAATCAACCAAAGTTAGCTCAGTAGTTTATCTCAGTTATGCCTATAATACATTACATGTAAATTAAGTGTGTGTATACTGTAATCATGCTATTTTTATCAATGAAGCATTTGTAAACTAGATTAATAATACCCTTAATGTGAGGGTTTGTAATGGTGCTTATAAGACCAACTACTTGTTAACTGTATACACAAACCTGATGATAAAGTTTCTGTGACTTGCCAAAATGCACTGAGGTCAGTAGGGACCATTAAACATTCTCAAAAGTCAGATGACAATCAGTGCCATCCTACACCATGACATTATGTAACGTGTCAAGAGTACCCATAGTCGTTCATATCAACAAGGGTTCAATGTCATAAATGTCACAATAAAACAGTTTTTTTTTTAGTTTATTCTGTGGCCTTGTGTTCTTGCTAAAAGTGTGATAAACTGCATTCTTACATTTCAGGCATTGTCGGTAGGGTTGGTTGTGTATCTGTGTGCGCAGGTAACTACTTCTTGAAGGTGTGCTGCTGCCATTTGTTCATTCTTCATGCAAAGGAAGAACAGAAGAAATACAGAAACCTTCACAAATCTAAACAGCAGTGGACCTCTGTCAGATTATTGTGTGGCTCCAGAAAGCAAGTTAGAACATTTCCAGTGACTTGACCTGAATAATCTTGTCAATAAGTAGCTTTGATAGGCAAAACATGCAGAAGTGGATGTTAAATCGTTATACAGAAAACACATTTAATTAATTTGAAAAGTCTTGTTTGCTAAAACTGCCTTGACTTAAGATATTCCATTCTTTTACCCCCATTTCAACAGCTATTGTCAAATAATCTAAGACTGATAATAAAGGGATAATCCAGTACCAAAAGCCATCACAAGTTGTAGCTGGGTTTTAATATCAAATGAATTTTTTGATGATGCGGGTGTTCTTGTATATGCAAGTGCCGTGGTGTATCTTTGAGCAGCAGCAGAACATTGTACTGAGGTGTGATGCTATAAAATCTGGAAGAAAAAATGAAGCAAGTGGCGTCGCTGAAACTGCTGATTGGACAGCACTGTAGTGGATAGAGGGAACATATATTGAGCTATAATAGCTTTGGAAGGGAAATGTACTGTAATAATTCACCCCAAATTGTGTTATTTTCTGTAATTAGATTTCAGCGCTCTCTGATTTCTTCTGCATAACAAATATAACTATATAAAAAGGAGTTTGTGCGCAGGGTTACTTTGATATTTTTAATAGACCATGTCTGGATTTTATTTATTAGTGTGCCAAAACGTTGAACAGTGTATTTTTTTCCACATGTTGTGTAACTATGGCAAAATATAATCAGAGCTTTACAGTTGTAAATGCCACTCTTATTTCAGCAGGTTGGGAGTGATTTTTAATGTCAGTGGCAGTGGGCAAGATCGTATGGTTCATAGTTAAGTGTACGGTTTGAGTGTTTTCTCTCCAGGCCTTAAACACTGAGAGGAACTGTGAAGAATGATTTCAGAAAGAGCTGCAGGACTCTGTGCAGTAGAGTTGGTTTAGCATTTAAGCTGCTGTACAACACCTTATCATGCCAAAGGTTCCTTGATTGTTTTCCAGCAGCCCCAGTGTTGCCTGCAGAGTTCTGCAAATCACCTTTGTTACGCTTCAGAAACAAGAAATCTGGACAGCATCTCTTTTAGTGATTTAAAAATGGAAAGCCCAGTCTTGCTGTACTGATCTGCACATAAAAATCCATTTTCTTGTGCAATTATTCATCTGTCTCTTTGCAGCAGTGCCCTTTAACTGGTATGTCATTTTTGCCCGTCAGTTTTAGTTGCTGTATGTGTGCAATTATTTACATTAGTTTGAACTTCTGCAGTTTCCTTAGAGTCTCAGTGAAGCACAAAGGTTGCATAATAATATTGCGTGAGACCTGCAATTAAAAAGTGGTTTGTAACCTGCAGTGTGATTTAAAATAATTTCCTGTATTTGATTTGACGGTGGGATCCCAGAATGACTCTGAGCACTAGACAGACTGAAGTAGAGGTCCTTCTGAATGTGTATCCTTTTGCAATTAAAGGATATTTTTCAAATTCAAGGAAATGGTGAAATCTTTAATTATTTGAAATAACAGTGTGGCTTCCCTCCATTGCAATTGAGCATGACTCGGCATAGATGCATGCATGGATAATAAATACAATTTTTGGTTAACAGAGTTTAACAAAGATGGCTTGTTACTGTACATATCAAATCATTCTCTTGTTGTGTGTTGTAACAGTATCCTGTAAACTTGACAGCTGACGTGTATTTTGGCAGAACATGACTCCCTTTTAAGTCTCCCTTTTAAGCTGACTTTCAAAGGACCCGAAGTGTTTGCTTTCTTACGGCAGGTCCCAAAGGGTCACACTCAGGTTTTCTCTAAGATAAATATTCTATGCTGTGATTCAAGTTCAGCTTTGTGCTTTGGAAGAGCTAATCTGCTCAAGACTTCTCAGCACAGACAGGCCTGAGCTGTTTGGAGAGCAAGATGCCATGGCTGTTGCCTAACAGCTGCCTATGTCTTCCTGGGACTGAGTTTGGGCACCGCCGGTCTCTGCCGGCAGCACCGTGGCAGGTGAGCGCGGTGCAAGGCCCCCTGCGTCAAACCCGCTGCTCTAGGCCAAGCTGGGGACGGTGGTGGAATTTTTGGGATTCCCCCTTTAAACTGATGCTGTACTTGAATCATTAAAGCCTCGCGGTACTCTTGCAGATCTGATGGCTTCTGCCAAAATGAGCAAGGTTAACAGCTTACGTTGCGCTGCAGTGCTGCTACTTTCTGAGTAGGCACCAGACCAGGAGATGGCTTCTCTTCTTTCAACTTCACTGCTGTGACAAGAAAATCCTGTATTTTGAGTTACAGAGGGGAAGCCAGCGTTCAGCAGCTGACAAGGCCAGGGCTGCCTGTGGAGCTGCAGGACCTGCGTGCCCCTCTCAGTGCCCCCCAGCTGCCCTGTGCCAGGTAGGACAGGAGCTAACGGGACACACCAACTTCCCAAAGCTGGAACACCTGGGCCCGGGATCTTGCCTTCTTCACCCTCTCCCAGGAGCAAGTCTTTAAGCTTTTCTGCTTTGATTGGCTTCATGCTTGCAGGAGTGGCCAGCAGCTGAGGCCAAGACATGATGTACAGCAGGTTGATCCAGTGAATCCAGGTTGGCAGTGTCCTACCAGAGTATTCGCCCAGAGTAAGCCCTCATATTATCACAACCTTGGCAGAATAATGCTGGGCTAAAAGTCTTGTGTTCAGAAAATCCCAGAGCTTCTAGCTGTTGCCTGTGGCTTGAGTGTGTTGGGTGCCTGCAGAAACCCGTGCAGCCCCTGTGCGAGCTCCTGCGGTTACACGTCTGCACGGAGGGGCTGTGTACAAACTGCACGTTGGCAGTGCGGGTCCGGAGCGTCACATTAACCTGCAGGATCACGCTGGTTCTGGATGCTGCGAAAACTTCAGACAGGGCAAGCAGATCTGGGGCAAAATATGCCATCATTTACACTAATGAAAATGCAAATGATTGCAGAGGTTGCAGTAGTAGCAAGAGGGAAAGAAAAGGGGAGGGGGGAGAATGCTGCAGTAGTTCAGTGGCCCAAAATGTCTCAACGCACGTGGCTTCTGCTTCACTCGCAGATGCTGGTCCTGCACCAGACCTGTTGCCTTGTGCTCTCCTGGGCTGTCACCCGCATGTCCCCATGCAGGCACTGCAGCAGCCAGCAGCCGTCCCCGCAGAGGGGGACGCACCACCGCTGCTTTCAGAGCAGGCAGAGGCACTGCTGGTGCCAGGATTCTGTGGTGCTGCCGCATTCAGTGCACGCTTCGCCAAGGTCCTTGGTGCCCCTGGAGAGACTTTGAGGGCAACGCCTGGCCCCTCTGAAGTGAGCTGTGTGCTTTGGTTTGCCCGAAGATGAGACCGTCTTTCTATGCAGCAAAAACCTTGAAGGTGCTGATGACTTCAGCTCTGACAAATTCCAACAATCTACTTCTGCTGTCCTTAAAACGTGCCAAATATTTCACACCCTTGTAACAAATGCTTTTGAGGAATATCGTGCCCAAGCCAACTCCTCAGTTATGAGCTTCCCATTGAGTTCAGCAGAGGAACCTTCAGGCCAGAGAGGTCACCAAAGTGTTTGTTTTTGCATTTCGGGCTCTCCTTTCTATTTCTAACACGCCCCTGTGCAGTGCGGCAATGGCGGGAAGCAGCCGTGGAGGCCGGGGCTGCCCGTCCAGCAGGAGCGTGCTGGCAAAGCGGGGCTGCAGCCCCACATCGGTGCTGGTCAGTCCAGCGTGTGCCATTGCTGCTTGTTAGCATAGAGCTGAGTCCTCAACCTGCTTAGACACACGCTCGTATGTGTATGTAGAAATGTAAGTGGTTTTTTTCTGAGGAGTCTAGACAGATAACTATCTCAGTGCTTCCAGGCTAACGTCACACTGTGCTAAACCTTTGCTAAGTACTCAGGAAGGGCTTTTTCTCCTTCCCTCTCTTGGACTGGACCCTTCCCTCGCACACAGTGGCAGTGCGGGCCCAGCCCTCGCCCCGGCTCGGCTCTCACATCTGCGGGTTTGTTTGTTTGTTTATGAGCTTTTCTATGGCTCCCAGGGCTGTAGGATGTGAGTGCCTTGCAGACACGCATGTTGAGCCTCCCTACACCCTTGTGAGGTCGGGATGTGTTTGTCATCCCTGTTTTACAGGGCAGGAACTGAGAACCAGATGTTTTGGTTTGGGAGAGCTCATAGGCAATGGCCGTTCTGCCAGGAGCAGCCCTGAAGTACTGAGGTGTCCCTGGAGAAGAGGACAAGGAGCCACATGGGCTCATCAGCCGTGACAGCCCCAGCAGGCACGAAGCCGTGGGAGCTGCCCCTCTGCACTAAAGCGTGTCCCGGGTGGAGGCTGCAGAGCCTTGGCTGCTCCCCATGCTCTTCAGAAAGCCGGGGGCATGGCCACGTGCTCCAGCACGCATCCCCTGGGGTGGCTGTCCCCATGGGTACCCCACACAGCGTGCTGCCACTGCGGATGCAGCACCACCAGTTAAAAAAAAAAAAACAAACCAGAGCGACAGTGCCTGGTAGTTTTCTGCTGGAAAAAAGATTTTGGGTAAGTATCCAGGTCAGCAGGCTGTGTGGAGATAATCAAAAGTGACATTGCTGGTGAACAGGACCTGGGCTCTGCCAGCTTCCCCGGCTCGCCTCTGAGGCTGCTGGATGAACCAGCCAGGAAAACAGGGCTACTGCTTAGTTTTCTTTGGAGGTTGATTCTTTATTCCTATCATTCCTATGTGAGGTGCTTCAGGGTGATTTTTTTTATTTTGTCTGTGACAACCCAGGAGAAATTCTTTTTTTTAAGCAGCAGTGGGACCAAGTTTGATTGTAGCTGTGGTGCGGTACATTATTCAGCCGGTAAGCTCGGACAGGTAGGAAAGCTGTCTGGACTTTCTCACTTTGTAATGTTGTGTGTATGCTTGCAGCGCTGTATAAATGTGTTGTTATTGTAATCATAATAAATACTAGAGCCGTGAGAAATGTCTATAACCAAACCCAAACCAGGTGAAACTCCCCTGGTTTTGGGTTTCATTACAAACTCAAAGCTCAGGCCAGGTTTGTTGAGGTTCATGAACCTCTTTCTGAAGCTGGGCTCAGTTTCAGGCAATCCTGGGCCAAGTTTCAAGCAAATCTGGGCCAAGTTTTGAGTAAATTTGGAACAAATTTTAGGTGAATAAGAGATGATTTATGATTTTAGGTTTAAACCATACAAACCATGGAGTCTTTGCTTGGTTTCAACCTGTAACCAGGAAATCTTGGCACTTTGGCCGAGTTTCACTTTGATTTTGAATTTTGACCATAAAAACAAAAAAACTAGAGCAAAGAGGTGAGTCCCAAGAACAAACCACGCACAAACTGGTTCACAGGGTAGGAGCCCAAAGCCCTGCACTGAGCACACGCCTGTGATGCTGCACCAGCAGTAGGGTGCATTTCCCCCCACCACAGGTGACGCTGTGCACGTCCAGCCAGCAGTCAGACATGGCTTGTGCTGCCCCAGTAAAGCCTCCAAATAACTAAGCCTTCCCCAAACTCTTAATTTGACGTTGCATGTGCAATTTCCCAGCCTGGAGTGCATTAACTTTGGGTTTGGCTTATGCAACAAAGATCCAATCTATACTGCGCATTTGCATTTTGAGGGGTAAATTCAGCTAAGGAATCTACACAGGGGAACAAGGCCCATGGTCCTCATTCCCACATTGTATTTAAACATGGCTCACATCCAAGCACACGGTGGGGAAATGGACCTTCTACCTGAATTGCTGAGATTCAGAGCAATGTGGTGCCGGTTCTCCAGCCTAGAGGTGCCCAACAGGGTTACGGGTCTCGGCTTGCCAGTGCTGCCAGCTCTGCCACGGCACAGATACCTTAAAGGCGGAAAAGAGCTGAAAACACTTCTCGTGCAGATTTCTTTAGATTCATTCAGGCACTTTAAAGGGATCTCCAGACATAAACTTGTCTTTTTAAATAAAAAAATATATATCATCATTAAACCCCTTGATCATGAGATTCTTTTTGCGCCAAACATAAACTGTAGATGGAAAATATTTGAGCAGGAGCTGGCTTCAACTATCAGGCAAAATATGAACGGCTGAACTGGGAATATAAGTGCTGAGTCCAGAGAAGAAGGTGATAGCACAAGTTGCTGCTGCTTTGAGAAACACGTGATAGGAGGGATGGGCAGGAAGAGAGGAGGAAGGTGCCAGCGCAGAGCAGACGAGGAATATGAAGGGAACCGCGCTGTCAGGCTGTATTCACGTCAGTGCAAAGCTGAAACAACAGGAAACTGGGAGAGAGGAGAAAGGGAATGAGCGCCTCGGCAGCGCTGGCTCTGCAGGGCGACTGCTCAAAAGACTTTTTGACGTGAATCAACAGCCAGCTGCCCTGGCGGTAGCCAGCTGCACAAGGCTACCAGCCTTCATGCGAAGTCTTCCCCATCGGCTGACACTCCTGAGCCAACCAGCACTTTACGCAGCACTGTAAAGCTGTCCACAGGACTTTGGCTGGTAAGAAGTTGCCAAATGAACCAAACAGAAAAAAACCCAAGGCTGGTCAGGACCAGATCATTATGTGACCCTAGCAAGTATTGAGTGTAGATTAATAAGTCCTTAAAGACAATTTCTCATTTACTGAATTCAAAAAAAGGATAACCAAGCAAGAAAGAATTTAACTGATTTCCCATTCCACGTGTTTAAATTGTACCTGCCAAAGGCATAAATCCCCTTCACTGAAAGCTTTTCGCTATCTTTTTTTGCCTCCAGTTTTCAAATCCGCTCCTGTAAAAGATGTCCCAGTACTTTTTCAAGATCTCAATGTCCTCACAGCACTGCGGAGAAGTAGCCGCAACAAAGGATGTAAAGCTCCGAGATCCTCCATCTGTTAGAAGAGCTCTTACATCAAAGCACCATAGAGGCGAGATGCTGCCACATGTCAGACCAGCAACCGTTTCTTCTCTTGGGGTACAACTGTGGCGTGATACACCATGAGGCCAGAGCTGGAGAATCCCAAGCGGAGACCGGGGCCATGAGAGCTGCTGTACGGCATGGCAAAGCTTGGGTGAGGGATGGGCAGAGGTCCTGAGGAGGTCTTTATTTTTAGATCATGTGTCGTGTCTGTGTTGCACGGATTAACTGAAAGCAGCACCCAGCAACGAAAGGAAAGGGAATAAAAAAAGGCTGAACAATATCTGCTACGCACGTTCTCAGAGCAAAGGCAAGATGCTGTGCAGCAGGAAGCAGAACTGTATTTCAAAAATTCACTCTTCAACTAATCCAGCTCTGTGCAAACTTGCCCATTATGCATTTGCCCCGTAATTTGATTGTGCCATTTAGGAGACTGAATTTATTAAAGATCATGTTGTCACCCATACATGTGCCTATTACGCACTCCTATATTCCAAAATATGCTGGGAACAAGAGTGTTTTCTGCTCCGCAATGACAGCACAGATAAAACCATGGGAGGAAATTGTGGGTCCCAGCGTGACCACCAGGCCCAAGTTGAAGGCCAAGTCTGGCAGGAGTTGCAGAACCCTCTGGTGAAAAAGGCCGATTATTTGCGTTGGGCTCATTTGTGCTAAGAAACAGCACAGTCTTGAGTTCCCCACAGACCAGGCTAGAATTCATTTTAAAAATGGAGAACTGGTAAAGGATTTATGCAGCGGGACCTCTCCACCAGCTCCCTAAGCATTAAATACCTCGTGTCCTGCATGATCTCTAACCATGAGCAGTCCTACGAGAGAAGCAGCTGAACATTGTGCTTTGAGCACCAGATGGGAAGGCAGGGCGAAAGAGAAACAAATGCTGGCTTTGATGTCAGCTAAACCCCCATCCCTGCAAAGTCTGCAAGAAACCAAACTCCATTTGCTGCGAGTCTCAGCAGTGCCACCAGCCTGCCCCAGCCAGGCAGTAGCACGCTCTTCAACTCTACTGCAACAACAAAGTCCTGAAATAATAACTAGTTATTCCGCCATGTCCGAGCCGCTGTGATCTATGCTAAAGCTGCCGCTTTATAGCACATGCTAGCTCAGCAGCCACACGTTGATGGTCCTTGTCTGCTACTTGTGCAGATGTGCCACGAGGCTTTCGTACATCTGCTCCAGAGACAGAGCTCACGTGCAGAGAGAGCAGCTACGGGCCTGCAGCCGGTCATTACGTTAATGCAGCAATGGCGTTTTCGAGGCACCAGTGGTGTAAAGGCAAGTGAAGTACCACCACCTGCCAGAAAGAAAATGCATATTAATGCACAAAATTATGTTCTGTGTGGGCATGGATCCTGATAGTAGTTGTTGCCCCTTTTTCTTTCCTTGGAAACGAGAACAAAAGTGAAAGCCAAGAGTTATTTTGTGTCCTACTAGTCTAGATTTGTCCAGATCTGCCCTTCACCTCTCGTGGTGAGTAGGTTTGGTGGAGGGTCACTCTGTGTATGCTTCTCTGCTCCAAAAATATGTCAGCAAACTGACCGCTCATGACCCAGGGTCCTGCTCAGAATAGTTGGATTACGTTTATAAAGTGAAATAAGGAAGATGATGGTTGATCAGAGTAACATAAACTATGGCATGGAAAATGAATTTTGAAAGAAATGCACAGATAAATCATTTATCCTCACCAATACCCTCTCTACGTTTCTTATCCCAGTAATTGAGACCATGTGTTGTGCTGCAAACAATAACTATGGGAAATTACTCATGATTCTTCCTTCATAAACTTGGGAAATGAAAGTGATGGGAAGTATGATCATCTTAATTTTTTTTTATGTTAACAGCTCTAAATTATTAGGGTGGGAAGAAAATGTCAATAGAACATAAAAGTGCTTTGTATAGTGTTCACATTTGCTCATACTTTCAAATCCACTGTGGCTTATTAGTTCATGGGAAAAATGACAAAAAGGAATAAAACCCAGAAAATGAATCCAGTATCAACATCTTGCCTCTATAGTAACAGAGACATTCTAACTTGTGGGTAAAAAGTGACAATATTAGGAAATGTTTGTTGGGCAATTGCGGTGATTAACCCCCTCCTTCCCCCAGCACCTCCAGCTTCCCATCAGCCGGACACATTCCTGCAGATTAAAGAGTGCCTGTTGCTCCGTGCTGCTCCTTGTATTAGAAGCCTGGAGCTAGTGAGGCCCTTAACCTCTGTTTCAAGAGTTTATTGCTCAGCTGTAAAAATTCTCCCAGAGCTGAAACTTGACAGAAAAATGTCTCTGCCTGGGAGGAGTTTCTGTTCTGAGTTTGGTTTGAATTAGTTCAGCCCTTTTCCACTTTCAGCAGGACAATGGAGCAGGATTCCCTCTCTCTCCTTCTTTTTTCTTTTTAAATAAAGTGAACATCCCGCCAGGGCAGCACACATGGCAGGCAGCTCTCAGACCACAGCCCTCTCTGCAGCTGTAGCACAGGGTCAGTGCTGGCCGCTGCAGCAGTTTCCCTGCCCTGTAACGGGCCAGACTCCGTCCCTTTGCTTGCACAGAGGCTGGCTCAGATGGTGGCTTGTGCCGCCTCTGTGCCGAGGCTGCTGAGGGCCAGCTTGGCCATGGCACAAGCTGGGAAGTCCGCCCTTGCTGCTATTGCTCGAGGGACCAGCTCTCTGCGATGCAGAACCACCCGGGCCACACCTCCATGGGGCTTTTGGCTTTTCCCAGAGCTGGACGGCACGCCAGCACAAGCCTGTCCTCCTGTGGTGGAGGCACAAGTCGGCCCCGCTCGGCCCCAGGCTTGCAGAGGAGTACTGGGTGGTAGGTTTCCCGGATAAAGGGCTTGGCCCAGGGAAGCTGCTCTCTGCAGACCCCGGCCTGAGCCAGGGGATTCGTTTCTAGAAGCAAGAGTGCTGGATCTATTACACTTCTGTATGGGCTGCCTGCGGGGCTGGTAAATCTATTATAACAGTCAACGCTTTATGAATGAAGTCCGGCCCCACCAAAGTCAGTGGCAAAACTCCCATTGATTTCACTGGAACAAGATTTTTACCCTGAATCCTCAAAGTGCCCCTGGGATCTCACCCATGGTCAGCCATCCACAGCTCCAGCGGGGGAAAGGAAAGCAGAGAAGGGCCCTGGTGCTCCCTCAGCTGAGCCTGGGTCCTGCTCAGACAGATGTGCTGAGAATGGCATTTTGGGCATACCGACAGGCCTGGGTGTGAGGTAGGTGTCGTGCAGCTGAAGTGGCTGATGGATACTTTGGCACAGAAGCAGAACTTTGCAGGTCAGTGGAGTTTTGCCCTGAGCTCTCAGAGGGCCAGAGCATAAGTAACAAACAAATAAAAATTTCTACGGATGGAGAGATGTCCCACCCTCCCAGGAGTGCCTTGACCCTGTGCCAGTAATCCAGCCTCCTTAGTCACTTCCCTGTGTGCATTTAATTGACTGAACAGCTACTTGGTATCATCCAGAACTGCTTATAAAATTAAATGTTATTAAACATAAGGGCAGACTCGTAATTCTTGCTAACACTTATTTCAATAATGATGCTATGCTTGCCGCTCCACAGATCTGACCTGCCACTTGAGAACTCAAATGACCCATAACTTGTTCCATCCACCTATAAATTCAGGCAGGTTCATTAGCTGAACCTGGTGCGTTATGTCATATTCTGTCCAAATCTTTTGCAACCATTTAATTGCTTCCTGCTCATACACTTTCCCATCACGCCAGCACATATGACCCCTGGTGACAATATTTTCCCATCTACCTGAGTAAATGAACGAGTAAGATCAGCATCTTATTCCAGAAAACAGAGCTAAGGAAGTTCATTGCTGTTACTTAGCAGCTATTTCACTGGTTTCTTCTTGTTTTGCCAACTCTCCCATATCTTACCATTTGCTAAGCTGACCACAAGGTTTTCTCCATTTTTGGATTCAAGCAACTTTTTTTCTTTGGCAGCTACTTTAGAGTCACCCTCCCACTGACCACAGGTGAGCTCATCTCTAAACTACACCGTGGGATTTCTGATATGTGGAGCTCTTTCAACTACGCTATTGGGGTGGCAGTTCAAATCTGAAATAAGAGCAGTCTGGCACCCTAAGGGCATGGCTTGTACGTGGATTTTTTTCATGTCTAGGAAGAGCCAAGGTTCAGTCAGCTTTAGTCCCCACATGGACAGAGCATCAGCAGCAGCTCCTTCCCGGTTGCCGCAGTCTCACACAGGTGAAGCTCACGCTGCACCCTTTCGTTTGGGTGGCAACTAACCCAGCCTCTCCTCCGCTGCCTGCTTTCCTGAAAGCTGTATATGAGTTCAGCAGCTGTTAGACATTTACCACTTGGTTCAGTTTGGCTGAAGCTGACCAGTGGCTTTGCACTTCTACCAGAAGACATTTAGGCACACAGACAGGGAAAGCAACTGTGAGTATTAAAGTTAGCTCACGGCTTACAGTCACCGTGAAAAAGTTCAACTGTTCAGCACTTGACACAATTTCAATCAATGCTGTATGAGGGGTTCCTTTCCACTCCTCCCTAGAAGCTAATTAGGAAAGTGTTTCTTACCTTTTTTTTCAACCTAAAGTGCTGTAAATGTCTCTTTAAATAGAAAAAAAAAAAAGAGTCCTTCAACCACTTTGTGCTGTGATACCACAGAGATTTTTACTTAAAGCCAAATACATATCAGGTTGGACTCTGAAAATCAATCCATTATTTTTATTTCCCCTTTTGCTTCTTTGAACGCAGAGAGTTTCTTTCTGCTTTTTACAGTCATTTCCCAGGTTGCTTCCTGACGTTACATGGCATCAGAATTGTTGCTCTAGGAAATGAAATGGTGCCCAAAAATATGCCACCTAGCCTAGCACATGAACTCCTTCATTCTTTTCCGGAGCACCTGGTCCCTTCAGGTCAGAAGAAGCAGGCGGCATAAAGCCTAACTTCTTTTCAGGAAGGTTAGAAATACAAACTGATCTATTAACTCTCAGTACTGCATGGTCCAGTATAAGCACCGAACAGAAGGCACTTGCTGCTTCTCCTTCACAGAGCTGGCAGGAGGGGACCCTGTGTCTGCAGTCTGCTCTGGGACCTGATGTGACTTTTTAGTCTCACCTGATCTTCAGGACATTCAGACAGAAAACAGTTAACATCTACGGATGTCGCAACATGGGTGGGACAGGGTGAGCTGTGCTTATGGCACTTGGAGCTTGAGGAGCTCAAATAACTAAAGGGTTTATTTTGAGCAGCCGTATGAAACAGACCTTGCTGGTAGCTCTGAGGTCCAGAGGTAATCGCAAAGTGGGAGGGAGTGAGGGGTTAAATAGAAAGAAACCTATTCTATGAAGCCCATAGGAAGTACATGCAACCCTTGTGGTCCTGTCATCTCTGCCTGATTTGGGAAGCTGAATGTGTTTATTTACTCATCTTGAGCAATAAAATTCTCTTTGTCCCACAGAGTGGCAGTCCAGTGGTGTTAAAAAATTACTTCTTCCAAAATCAATTCATTTTTTTACAGATGCCTCTAAGATGAGTTGTAGCTGTAGACTGAATAAAGTCATTCTAGATGGAAGTATGATAACCATTTTCAGACGAATAATATAAAATAATGTAGTGAATACAACAGCTAGCTGGAGGTATAACAGGGCTAGGACTAAATTCTTCACTGATTACTATGCAAATCGTATTGCAATATCTACTGTAAAATAACTTCCTAGCTTCGATTTTATGGTTTAACATTTAGAAAGCTCTTTCAGAAAGCAGATTCTTTCAGAAAGCAGATTGATTCAGAAAGCAGAGAGGATTAGCAGCCCTAGCAGAGGGTGGGCAGACTTTCAGTGAACTCTCCCTGCAAGCTTCCAATCAATGAATTCAGCCTTTTATTTTGTAGTCATTTGTCTGGTATATTCAGCGTGATACCTAAGGGTTGTTTTTAAAATTTTGTAGTGCAAATCTTTCCTGCTTGGTACAAAAAAATCTTTATATAACCTTGGGAAATTGCATAAGCAAGAAATGGCTGTTAACAGCTGCAAATGTTTATGTGGCTCTCCTGTGCTGGAGAGGTAGTTAGCAGGAGGCTGGCTGGTGTAAACATCTGCAGCTGATGATTACAGCCTGTTCTCATTCCCCTGCTTTCTGAGGATTTGTAGTATTGCTGAGCTGGTCTGGTGAAGAAAACATGATCAGTGTGTTCAGGGTTTTGAGCTACTGAAGAAGGTGTAAGTAGGTCCTGTTTTCTCCTAGTCTAAGCTGTTGTTACAGATGGAGCAAAGTCTCTCTTTGCAGGTTATGAACCAGTTTGGTTGCTAAAAGACTATGAGAAAAAAGCAATGAGTGATGTGAAGCCTAAGTTCAAGGAGCAATTCAAAAGACCCTTCTAGCTTAGAAAAAGACTAATCTGATTTTCTAAGACTGAAATTATTTCTCAGGAAAAGCATTTTATCAGTGAGGTGTGGGGGGGCAAAGGAATTGCTCTTGATCACTGCTGCTGTTCAGTTCATGGGCTGAAAACACGAAGTGAGAGGGAGCAATATCCAACCTGAGAATGATATTCCTTGGTCACGCTAAGGCAAGCAATGCTCTGCAGTGCCGGCTCCCAGCTGCTCTCCTGTCCTTGGCCCGTGCCCCGCAGCGAGGGAAGCGCCAGTGGTACGAACTTCACTGACAGATTTCAGGGGGCCCTAATGTCCAGGCACATCGCTGCAAGCTAAAGGTTGCAGATTCCCTTTTCTTTTTGTACTGTGCATGGCTGCCAGGTGGGGATTTAGTACTTATTTGTGTGTTGATAATTAAACTGTTTGTGATACTAAAGGAAAAATCACCCTCCCCTGGAAATTAAACACTCATGCTACAAACTCCTGATCCTCAGTCAGTATTACATTAGTCAATTTGTGGCTAGCCCAGTAACTCGATAGCAGCGAATTATGTAGTTATGTGGGAACTCTGGTTTTTGGAACGGGCTGACGTTCCCAAGCTCAGGCCCAGCACTGCTAGGGTGTGTCATCCGTGTGAGGCACTGGGCGGAAAGAAAAAGCTGCAATGCCACAGTCTCTAGTGCTTTCTGGAGGACAAAATATAGCAGCAATATTACGTTAAGGTAAGAATGGGAACAAACAGAACTATTTCTCCACCAAGAACTTTTCTCTGTAGTGAGAGACCGATCGGTTAAACAGGCTTTCAGTTGACGCTGTGTCCAATTACCTGTTTTACTAATGACTATTTTAGGTTTAGTCATGATAAGTCTGAGAGTGGATTTGTGCTGACCAAAAGTCCTGTCTGCACCTTCAACTCCATGCTTAAAAGTTTTACGGGACCCAGTATAGGTCACTGGAAAAGATTATGGTTGTGGGATAATGAGTGAAAGAAGCTAATCCTGACTTGTGGCAGAAGCAGGTCTTAGTCCTGGTGTCTACTTACACTTGTGCTGGATTTAGTCTACTGCTGGATTAAGGGTAACTACCAGAATCTTAGCGCAACATCCCCATGTCAGTCCAGACTGAAGGAAGGAGAGGGATGGCATCTGAGGGTCTAAGGCTCAAAATATTTCTCTGACATCCGAGGGCCTAAGATGCAAAATATTTCTCTCCGTTCACTCCTAAAAATAGTTTTGTTGTTAAATTCCAGTCTGAATGCCACTGATTTCAGCAGTCAGTCTCCCACTGTATTTTTGAAAATCGCAGCTATTTTCAGTACTTACATAACAGCCTAGGGCTTCTTCACGCTTTCTAATGCATTCAGACTTCAAATTTACTCTGGAAATTAGGGAAAACTGGATTGTGATAGAGCTAAGTAATCTGCTGAAGTTGTAAGAAACGTTCAAAAAGCTACCAACATGGCATTTAAAAATAGCAACTTATGTGTTACTAAGTGCCAGATTCTGCTCTGCCTTGCATACCTGTGCAGTTTGATTCACGAAATGTCAGGGATGCTGGGACCCCTTACAGTCAGCTTTCAGCTCCGGAGAAGGTTTCTCTACAGGGCTGTTCTGCAGCAGATGGAAAGGTCTGGAATCTAAGATACCTTCCTAAGCCACATAGCGGGGTGCGTTTGTGTGTGTGGGTCCCCCTGAATTCCAAGAGATATAATGGTGTTGGGATTTTTTCACTTTGTACAATAGCAAAAGAGATGGCTTTAATTTTATGCTTATTGATGTAAGTAAACACATACACTTTGTAAGAAGTGTTTGAATTATTGTATGGCTCTGTTCAAGGCTATCGTATCAAAACATGTCTTTCAGAGCCAAGATTCTTGTCCAAGAACCCACCCAAAACTTTACTGTATGAGGTATGAAGCAATAACGGGACCCACTGATTTATCATTTGATGAAACCAGGAGTGCCCAGTATTGCCCAACAGAAGGTTACGTAGGGCCCTAATGAAGTGTTTCTCTTGCATAAAAGGGAACAGATGTAGCCAACCTCATGAAAAACAGAGCTGTGACCTGCTGTGAGTTCCCATTGGGCAAAGTTTCTTTCAGATCTGAGAAGTTGCTCCAGCTGAGTCAGAATATTCCTCTGGTACCGCCATGCCTCTGCAGGCTAGATTTCTAGATTCAGATCTGGGTTGCCGTAGGCTACGTTCTACCATCTTTCATTTAGTTACTGTATTGGCAAAATATCTTTAGACTTTGCAAACTGTTGGAAACCTGACTGCTAGCTGAGGAGCTCTGCTCTATGGACCAACAGAAACTGTTCACAAACTGGTTCTGCCCTAGAGGCTAGTGGTGTATCTCACGTGGAGAATCAAGTCTTGTCACTCTGCCCAAGTTTTGGATGACAAGAGAGATTGCGAATCTTCCTGTTGTACTTTGAGGTATAACTGTAATCTTGTTTGCCCCAGCAGTAACTCCAGTGGCAACAGGGTAAAGTAGAAAGTCTGATCTTTCGACTGAAGAATACATGTGATAAAGTGGCTCTTGTGAGCTTGTACCAATCTTAACATAAGGATGTGCTGTAGCGAAGAGGAAGTAGGCTTCTGATAGTAACAGACTAGGTGAAGAATAGAGAAGAAATACTGACACGTTTGTTGCTGACTGAGGATTTCTAGATGAATTCCTGCATCTCCTAATGAACTAAAGTCTTCAGGCCGGGCCAGACATGGGAGCTTATAAATCCAAACAATATCTTGGGTAAACAGTACAATAAGTGGTTATGCACCGTATTTCTTCTGCATTGAAGTAAGCAGCATGCTGGCATCCATTGCAGTTACTATATATTGATGCAAGTGTTTCAGGGAATCCTGGTGTTCAGAGCCGGAATAAACGCAACTAGCATGACGGGGCATGTTCCCGTTGGCATTCTTGTTGCCTGTCACCCCATACTACAGTTATTTGCTCAGTGGTTGTAGTTATTCTGAGTCCCAAACCAGATCCTTATTAAAGCTTCCAGGAAAGCAACAGCACTGTGGATGTCAACAGGGCCTTCAGCATCAAAGCCACAGAATAAAATTATCGATGGAAAAGACCTGTTAGGTCATCTACTCAACCCATCAGCCAATGCAGGATTGTTCTCTGTGGTGTGCTTTTTCCCTTCTTTGTCTGCATCAAGCCAAAGGGGTTTCCACAGCTTTCCTGGGGAGACTATGACATAGCTGACTAGTTCTTGCCCTTAGGAATAACTTTGAGTCTGTGAAATAACAGAAGCATTCGAAGTTTCATTTTGATGGAGAAAAGGAACGCTGAGAGAAGGACCCTGAGTCTTATGACTATACTGTATCTCGGATGTAATTCTGTATTAATCACTCCTTGTATACAGATCATATGAGGCTAACAGTGTGCCCCACCCCACAGCTGTCTCTTTCAGTAATTACTCCTTAGACAGATTTTGTCATCTTTCAATAGTAAGTAGTGCACAAATCCTGAACAATTGCATTTCACTTGGCAAACATTCAGAATTTGCCCTAACTAGTGTTTGAAGTATTCTGTCGGACTCTCACTCCTTTTAATTGTGCCAAAGTTCTTTGGCAATTAGTGATCTGATGTCCCAGAAACCCATAAAAATGAATTCCAACATATTTTCTTTAGGTGAATTAAAAACACTCAACAGATGTTTACTAAAAACAACTGCATTTATAGATAGAGGACTCTTGACAGCTATTGATTTAAGAATTCCAAATGTTTTCATTCAAATCCCTTGGGCACCTACTGTTGATCAGTCGTAACTTTCTGACATCTTGATCTCTTGCAAGGAAATGCTTCTGGCCAAATATATGAACGTCTTTTTGACTTTGGGTGTTGGGCATTAACAAACATGAATCCAATTATTTTTTCAGAGGGGATAAAATAGTTCCATAGCTATTAAAACATGCAATCCTCTGACTTTTGTTGAAGATCTATGTGCATATAAACTGTTGAAGCTGTCTATGGAGATAGTTTTAAAGCAATGCCAGTACCTTAGTGTTCTGATGAAGGCTGTATTGGCTTCACAGTTCTCAGCCACTGAAAATTATATTTAGCATGCAGGATAACGTTAAAAATATTAGTTGTAGAGCTATGGAAGGCCATGATTAGTACCATTTTGTGATTGTTTGAGTTGTGCTTCACACAATGAGCAAGGATTCAGAGGATGCCTTTGTCTGACTGCCACTTTGGCTATGGGGAAAGGGGAGAAATCTGAATACCCAACATGTCTTTGTTAGCAGTTGGATGTCATTTTCTTTTGTTTAGCATTTGCAGTGCTCCGTGTAATGTAGGAATATAATAAAGCTTTGCCAGCAACAGCACCAGACTTTAAGAACATGCACAGGCCAGTGAGACTACATAATGTACTTTATCATAAGGCAGCAGTATGAAGAGGCAATTTAATAGGCTTATGATGGACAGAAAGGGTTTTCCCTGGGCTGTTGGCATATGCTTTGGAGTACTAAACCAGGAGTTTTGCTCTGGGGTCTAATTTTGATTCTAATGCCTAATTTATAAGCACTTTTCCTTTGCACCAGTTAAATTGAGCTTAAATTATTTCTCTACTGTTCATTAGAAGTGAGCAAGTTTCACATGAATCTTTCAACTATCTATTTAGACACTTCTAGCATTGCCTGCTAGCTGATGGCACACCTGGAAAATAAAAATTTGGCACATCGGAAGGTAGAGATCAATGAGTAAAGGCATGAGGGGAAAAGGTGCTATCCAGGGAGACCCTAAGGGATCTTAAGATGTGAGTTAAGCCTTAGCTTTCTCCACAGCTACTCTATTTGTACAGTCACAGTATTGGTAATAAACCCCAGTATCATTCCTAACCTGGGTTAGTACCAACAAGGTAGAATAGAATAGAATCATTAAGGTTGGAAAAGACCTCTAAGATCATCTAGTCCAACCGTCGACCCAACACCACCATGCCTACTAAACCATGTCCCGAAGTGCCACGTCTACATGTTTTTTGAACACCTCCAGGGATGGTGGCTCCACCACATCTCTGGGCAGCCTGTTCCAATGCTTGACAGTAGTGTCATGATTAACAATCCTACCACAGCCAGATAGCCCTGGTTTCAGTGCTGCATTTTTTTTTGCTGATCTGTGGCTCTAGAGGCACTCGTCGTTCTCCAAGAGCTCAAATATAATGGAAGCTGAAGGAGTAGCCCATTTGCTGGGCAGATGTTGCTAGCACACTGCTTTATCAATGTATGTTGCTGCACACCAGCCTAACAGCGGGATAAAGTTGACTCTTCCAGACAACCATGGCCATGGCTTTGCATGAATTTCTTTAGCTTGAGTGCCAGCTTAAACAGACCCGATCCCTTTCCTCATCCAGCTGTTCTATTATTTTGGCAGCTACTCAAAATTTCTTGGAATAATTGCAAATGAGTAATAATTTTTCATTTAGCTTGTATGCAATCCTGGCATCAGTGATCATTTGCATGCTTTAATATATACATAGCCATGCCTTCAACACATGTTCTGAACATTTGAATAGCAAACTTCAGGAGTAGGGGGACAGAGGTGGAGTCCAATTTGTTATTATTGTTATTGATGTAGGTTCTCATAGTTTTAAAATCAACTTTATTAGCAGAAAATAATGATGTAAAAATAAATAGGCAGGTCCTGTTGGCAAGCAGGTGCCCAGGAGCAGACTGAAAAATCCAGAATCCTGTTGTAGGAACCAAACCACTCAGAAGTGCCTGAGCTGTGTTTTCCTGCTCAGTCTAGGCTGTCCCATAAATGCTAAGCATCTCGAAGGTCATCCAAATAAAAAGTAAATGCAAACAGAGGCTAATTCTCCCACACAGCAGACTTCCAGCCTGCTCAAGATACAATGGTGAAAGCTTGCCTGTTTTGACTATTAGTCAGTCTTACTCAGCTGGCATTTGGAAAAGTTATGAACCGCAGTCTGGAGGCCCTGTGCAGGTGATCTGGGATGGGACACAACATACGTCATGCTTCCAGAAATATGAAGCCCTCTTTAAAGCTGCTTTTAAAGCCTCTCTTAGCTAGAAACTGATAACAAGATGTACAGTGCTGCACTTGGGTGAGGAATGACGTTCTGGCAAAAATACCAGTACCTTGCTGCCTCCCAGGAACAGCAGTTTGGCTTTTCGTTTGCTAGCAGTCTTCCAGGCAGTGAGGTTTTCCAGTTCTTTCTGGAGAACTTTTATTAGTTTAATTGGTATGATTAATATTATTTAAAAAACCCCCAAAACAAAACAAAACCAAAACCCAACCAAAAAACCCCACCCCAAACCCAAAAAACCTCACCAAGATGATGAAGTGGGAGTTCTCAGTCCACTCTGACTCAGCTGTCTCCTCCTCTTCACGTCCAGGAAGGGCAATGAGTTCTCTGTTCCTGGATCCATGATTTCCTGGCATTGTCACAACTCCTTTTTCAATTTTCTCACACTGCTAATGCCTTACTGCAAGTTGGAAAGAAAGGTAAGAACAGGACTGAAATACCATATTTTCTCCCCTGACAAAAGACCTCCTCCTTTTCTTTGACTGCTGCCAGCCTATGTATTGCTCTATGATATGCTGTCACAGGATAGGATAGACAAAAAAAATTATTCTTGCAGAATTTAAATGGCTCCAATTACCTGTAATGCTGACAGTTTGGCTCACTGCCAGCAGTAACTTCTAAATGGAACTGTAGGAAAGTGAGGCTGGTGTTTTGTGTTTGCTGCTGTGAAAACCTGACAAGTGGGATTCCTTGATGCTGTCCTGCACCCTAAGGAAGCGTACCCGTCATTTGGCAGTGACCAGAGTGCACGCTAGTGCACGCAGGAAGGTTGTGGTCAGGACTGAGGTGTGTTAGCAAGGCAGCACTGGACACTATGCACTGCCGTGCTTGCTAGACATGGCACAATCAGCTTAGCTGTAAAGGAAAGGGGAAGTTTTCTTCCAACTAGGACACATAGTTATTTTGTCTTGGACACTTGGAGACAACCTTTTGGACTAGGAATCCATAAACCACAAAATACTCATGTTAAAAGAATCTGGCCAAAGATACTACATTCATGATTGTTTGTTTTTTCTTTTTCCTTTTACAAAACAAAACCAAACAAATTCCTTTGCTGTAATCAACAGTAGTCAAAAGATAACTTTCTTCAGTTCAAGGATATCGGCTTTAAATGTTAAGGCTACAAGCAATATTAATTGATACAAAACTCTTATTTCTGTTACAAAATTTACTATACAAATGTTTCTTAAAAAGCCAATGATTAATATTACATTTTTGTGACATAATGAAGAAGCCATCAAAGTCTAAGGGGAAACAAGTAAGTGTGCATATACAGCTCACATATGTTTATTTAAGCATATTTTGCATATTAAAATACAGTAGCTACTTTCTGGATGAGGGCTCTCAAATTATAAAATTAATCCGTCAGGTTTTCAGACTTGGCAGGGCAAAAGGTTTTCTTGCTGTGTTCTAAGAGAGTAGGGGAAAAGCATCACTTCAGTGGTAAAGAGCTAAATAACCACACAGTTAATGGAGGGGAAGTTTAGGCAAAGAATTACGTTAATTCACTTCAGACCTGGTCCTGCAACCTTTAACCATGTGGTGACATTCTTTGCCCAGCAGCAGACCCAAATTTACACTTTGCAGAATCACATCCTTACTGAGGTAGAGATTGCCAAGTAGCTGTTAGCAAGGGAAGTGCCATGTGTGCCAATTCTAGAAACCAGTAAGGCAGTACAGTCTGCCCTATATTTTCAGACTTTTGGTACCTTACATAACTAGGTGCAAAATACTTCTTTTTATTTCTGATTCTTTTCTTTGGAAGTGCAGTCATGTGCAATCAGGTGGAATAAGTGTGCTGATAATTTTCCTTCAGAATTGTAATGGTTAGCGATGTGGACACTTTTCTTTTTAGGCAGAAACCATGAGGCACTGAAGCAAGCATTCACTTTTCTTGCACTTGAGGTCACAAATTTATGCAAGTCAAAAATGTTGGGCCTGCCAAAAACATCACGCTACACTCCACCAAATAAAAGGACACTGTTATTCTTACAAGGAAAGGTTTGACAGGACAGGAAATAGGCAGGGTCATAGAAGTTTACTTAATACCGAAAGTTATTTAACCATCTTTAAGCCAAAATACAATGATAGTTATTTAAAAAAAAAAAATCAGAAGAGGGGGGAAGGGAGGGAAGACAAATACAAGAGCACTGGGCTGCGCTATTACAGGAGTAGCAACCAACACAGAAACTAGGGAACCTTAATAAAAATTCACATAATTCAGGTTACTATATGTCACCTGCCTCTACTGAGTTAACACGTATTAAGTTTTAATTTATGTCCTGAACTTGCAGCAAGAGGCATCTGATTTGAAGAATCCAATGCAGAGTTTACCGAGCTATACGCTACTTTCATTACAATGCAATCCTTAAGTAGACTGCATTCCACTTAAAGGAATGGAGGAAGGGGGAATAAGAAGAGAGTGAATATGAAAGATAGGAAAAATGTTGCTGTTCATTACAATTTTCCATTTTTGTTGAAACACAGCAGGAGAGCAAAGCCACAGGCTTCTCTACTGCTTTTGCATGCCAGGAGGGATTATGCAAACACTGCAACCACCCAAATCTTATTTAAATTATAGTCATTGTTCCCCCTTTAATGGTTATACTTTTGCCTGCTTTCACTCAAATATTGCTGCATCTTGCTTTCCGCCAACATAGTCCCAATGGGAGTCATCAACTCTTAATTATAGATGAACAGATCTTTGAAAAATACCTCTGGAAAAAAAAGTGGAAAAGAAGGCAAACTTTAAGTGCCATCTAGTGGCTGATCTACTAAAAAACGTTAAATAGATCAAAAAAATTCTTAACATGCCACAGAGTAATATAAAGGCAGCTGAACTGAGGAAGCAGTGCTTGAATTTACAACCACTAAAGACCAGGCTAATACTTTGGGGAACCAAGAAAAGGACTAAAGATCACTGGTATCATTACCGTAATTTTTTTTTGTAAGATTTTTGTCTGTAAGTGAAGAGGTCAAATGGTAGGAATTGTCTAGTGATCACTGGTTCCTTCAAGACCCTCATCAGCTTATCAGCTTCTGCCTTGGTAAGGAAATCCAAGTCATATGTATTTCAGTCCAAATCAGAAAATAGAACCCTTTCAGATCTCAAAATAGAACCCAAACCATGGGGGTGAATCTGGAGCCAAGCATCTGAATTCAAGTTAGTATTCTCCTCCAAATTCACCTGGGGTTGAAGGCCAGATTTTCTCTCTCTCTATTTGTAACAAAAGTCAAATCCATTTCTAAAAAAAGGAAGCAGATAGTTAGTAATGTCCTTTTCCTTTCCCTGCAGGAAAAAGACATTTTCTGCTCTAGATGAGAATACCCAATAAATTATTTTCCATTATAAAAGCATTCCNNTATAAAAGCATTCCATTTACACAAAGGACATTTCACAAGATCATTCCCCAAGCTTCAGGTAACTCCTCTTGGAGATAACATGTCCATCCTATAACAGTAGTTGACAGTCTAAACTTAAATAGCTTTGTCTGAACCTGTTCAGTGATAATGGAGGGCAGCCCAACATAATTCTTATTTAATGTAATTTTCATCTCATTTTTTTTGCAAATAGCATTATACTTTGGACTTGCTTTGGAGGTTTACACCGCTTCAGTTTCATACCTATAGTGAGTCCTGGGGATCACGCCTCAGTGACAGGTTCTGGAGACGTGAATCTGTCTCAATAGAAGTGAGACTTATGCATGTCAGTGTCTAGCTTCTCATGAGGTTACTTGCTCAAGCATGTTCAGTCAATGACACACTTAGCCAGTTTTTCATTGAATTACAAAAATAATTTACAACTAGTTAATTTAGGCAGAAGGATAGATCTCAGATAAAGTAATGAACGAGATCAACGTGTTTCCCAGTCCTCTCTTCCTTTTGCTAATACAGACATTTTTAAACATTCTGATTTTTGTTTTGAAACAGGATCAAATGTGCTAATTAAAGCTTAAAATGTACCATTATAAAGAGGGAAATTTAAACCTTGCTGAAGAAGTGCTGGTCTATCTTCTTCCCCTTGCTTATAGGGAGCAGGTGAGTTGTATGAGTAAGAGCCAGGGGAAGTTAAAAACTAGCTTCTGCGACAGACATTATTCTGTGCCTCCTGAGTATGTTTGCCAGATA